>JAAGNO010013538.1:0-27427 GCA_033439905.1 Ceryle rudis | reverse complement strand
TGTGTTTTAGGCCTTAAAGGAAAGCTTCTTAAAGGCTATTGGAGTTGGAATTGGCTTTAACTTGCAAAGAATTGGCCCAGCTATCTCTGCCTAAGCTTGGGCTCATACTGCAACTGGAGTCAGAGAGATACTGCTGGGTTATGGGTCCCTAAATGGAGAATATGCTGTTTGATTTGCTAACAGAGTGGAGGGGTGTTCACATTCGGTGCAGGTTCCTGCGGGCAACTGGGACATGACTCCATGAATGATGAAGTGAACCCCCGAAGAGTTCTGGAGCTAATGGGCAGTGAAGTATCCCAGATTGCTTGTGGCAGGTGAGTCCTGGGTGCAGTCAGAAATCTTCTTTGGAGGAGCTTAATGATGATACTGAATCTGGTAAATAGTGGGAATAGTCTTGCTTCTGCATCCTACATGTGAAAACTAAGTTAAATTTTATTTCCCATGAGAATTTTAAGGTCCTCTGAAGGAAGTTGTTTTTTAATTGGAGCTGTTCCCTGTGCTGTAACCTGGTAAAAGATACCTTTCCATCTTAATAATTCAGCAAGACTTTAGAGCTGCAGAACCTTTGGTCACAAGTTTCCAGCCTTTCTCATGAAAAGTGTTAGTAACACTGGTGCTGTGTTGCCTTTTGGTATGTACAGGCTTAGCAAATGACTAAGCTAATTCTGTCCGTGAGCCTGATACCAGCTGTATGCTGGCACTAGCAACTCTTTGTCACTTCCACCTAAGAGCTCCATCTCATAAACTAGTGCCATCAGGTGGCAAAACCTGAGCATTGGTGCTAGTGTGAAGATGCTGCTTTGCACCAGCTTCTGGCCTAGGGGAACTGAGAATAAGTTTGTGTTTGTGTGTTTTTTCTTTTAATTGTTAAGCAATGCCCAAACTTTATACCTGTTTCTTTTACAGACATCACACTTTAGCCTTTGTGCCTTCTTCAGGAATGATCTATGCATTTGGCTGTGGAACAAGAGGCCAGCTGGGAACGGGGCACACTTGCAATGTTAAGTGTCCCTCTCCTGTCAAGGGTTACTGGGCAGCTCACAATGGGCAACTCTCAGGGAAACCTGGTATGTGCTGTGTGCCATTTGGAGTCATGAATGGACGTAAATAATTTCACTTCACCCATGGCTGTCTAAAGACATCTTGACCTTGTCCTGTGAAAGTTCTTGAAATAGCAAAAGAAACCCATCCTCCTGTCCGAAATGCACTATGGACATTACTGACCTCTTGCTCTCTCTCTTACTGTGTGCCTTCTCCCTTTCTTTTTTCATGGCAGAGATCAACACTTGGTGATCTTAAGCCTTCATGAAATGGTACTAATATTGATTCCGGAGGGCTTTGTTTTCTTTTTAAAATCCTCTTTGCAATTTAAAAGTTACAACTTTTCCCTCCTGGGGGGCCCTGTGCCTTTCAAAGTGCTGCAGTGCTTGGTTTCCAACTGATTTTAGCCTGAACTTCAAGGGACCTAGGTGCTCCTTGTGGTGTAAAACTTGAGACACTGGCAGTGAAAATATAGGAGTAGGAATTTGCATTCATCAACCTTTAACACAACTGTGTCTCTTTCTTCAACAGATGCCTGTAAATATCACATTGTTAAACATATCTTCTCTGGAGGAGACCAAACATTTGTGCTTTGCTCCAAATATGAGGTAAAACAAATGAAGTATCTCCTCAAGTCTGCTCCCTCGTCCCAGCCTTCACAGCACACCTTTTGGTTTTAATATCATGTCCCAAAAATGAAGCGTTGGTTTGGAGTCCATTCTGCCTTACAAACCTCGCCAACGATGACAATTGTTAAAGGCATTTACAATGTTTTTGGAGTAGCTCAAAGTTGCTTTCCTTTAGAGGCACATCAAAGAGCTGTTGGGAAGACGCTGATTATTTTGGTTTGATTGTCAGGGAGAGGAGTCTGATCTCCTTTGCAAGTTGAAAGCGAGGGGCTGCTTTCCTCCCGAGGCAGCGGGCTCTGTGTGACGAGAGCATAGGGCTGTGGACAGCGTACACTGGCATTTTGTCAAGATAGGTTGGATGGAGGGCTAAACGCCGAACTGTGTTTTCTGCTTCTGGCATCTTGTTTATTTCAAGAAGTGTTTGACATACACTTTTGAGGCATGGAAACAGGTCTAGAATAAATGCACTAAGCCCTGAGTTATGTGATGGTATTTAAGAGGGCTTGGTATGCTCAAGGAAATGATTTTTTTTTTTCTTTTTTTTTTTTCTTTTTTTTTCTCTTTTTAAAATGTATTTCATGGTCTTGAGGTTTTTTCCATACCTTTCCTTTTGGACTTCTTAGTAATTTGACAGCATCCTAACCAAACCTGTACAGAGACCACGCTAAGGAGACTATCTGTTATACACAGAAAACAGAGATTGTGGGTAAGAAGGAATTGTTGTACAAGCCTTGTCTTTGCTGAAATCTGTATCTTCTCACAGAATTCCTTGCCTGCTGATGATTTCCGGACCATAAATGAAACACGTTACACCTGTTTAATAAATGATGAAACAATAGATGTCTGGAGGCAAAAGCTTTTAGAAAAGAACAGTTCTAATTCTGTCAAGTAGGTATTGTGGCACTGGACAAGCCTTTTGTTGAAAGTTTTATTTAAATAATTTTGTTGGCTTCCGTGCCATGCTTTCACTTGAAATTTAGCAGCCTTCTCAAGTGTGGTTCTTGGTTGTTTCCAAGGGGAGGACAGTTGCCAGTCACAAGGCTGCCAGGTTAGAGCTGCCGAGCAAAACCAGAGGAATTTGAGGCTGCCGCAGAACACTGCAGATGGTGGGTGGGAAACGGATGTTATGTTGTCCTTCATTGTGTGCTTAGAGTTCATGAAAAGCAGCAAGAACTTGTGAACAGACTGATTAAATTCCTTCCCCTGTGTGCTTGTGATGGGAAAGGCAGAATAGGTGGAAGGGAGGCTCTGCTATTGTTGTCTCTGAAAGGAGGGGATGTTACATGATCCTGAATGAACTGCTTAGCCTCTGTGCCTCTGAAGGGGTGATCCTGGCGTTGTTTCCCATAGAAGGAAAGGAAGAGAGCTGAAGAGGTTTGCTGAGACATCTGTTCCTAACCTCTATCTCTTTTTCTCTTTTTCTCTTCCTGCCACAAACAGTAATGTTGTTCAGATACTGTCCTCAGCTGCCTGCTGGAATGGAAGCTTCTTGGAGAAAAAGTAAGTGGCAGATTTAGAGAAGTGTGTCTTTCCCTTGCAGTGGGATTTGATTTTTCTGATCAGAAGGGAGATGGGAGCAACGTGTGTCCACTAAAGTGACGGGTGGTCAGAGCTGGGTAAGGAAGGCACACAGTCTAAGAAAGTGCACAATGAGTGTACTGTACATGGCACAGATACCTTAGAGTTGTCACAACTGTTATTTTTCCTTAATAATGGATATCAGCATGTTTAAAAGATGGGGATAGGAGTACAGCATTAAGGGAGATGAGTAATGCCAGCTATCTGAATAGTCTCTTACCCAGCTGAGCTAGCTGGTGGAGGCTGGTGCCTGTGTTGAAGTGTAACATCTGGGGCAGCATGGAAGCACTTTGCTTTTAGGTGACATCAGTTGTGGAAAGTTTTGTGCTCCTACTTACAAAAGCAGGAATTTCAAATGGGTGTAGCCAACAATAGGTGGTGATGAGGATGTAATATGTATAGCTGAGTCAAAGGCTGCGGGTTGGGAAGGACTGTATTGGCTGTGTCTGTGAATGTTGGGGAGGTAACAGCAGAAGATGATGATGAGGAGAACTTTTTTTATGATACTGTGATGAGTAAGTGATTTGTAACTAGGTGAAGAAAAGCTTAGTTACTCTGAGTAATCTTTGAGTAATATTTTTAAAGAGCAACTCTGAAAACAATTTACTCATTATTGTGTTTTTCCACTTACCCAATGGTTTCTTCTCTAGTGTTGTAACAAGGCAGACTGTTACTGCATCAAGAAAGTTGTCATGTTGGTTTGAAACACTTGTTGGGTGTCCAAGTTGAGTCACTGTCAATAGTCCCATATTTCCTCTGAATGTGGAAATGAGCGGAGTTTATACCTTCATCACTCCAGTGCATTTCTCCTTCCTAGTTAGAAGGACTGAGATGAAAAGTAAAATCTCTGAACAGGATTAGTTCTGTTCTCACTCAAACCAGGACAACTTTAGTGATGTCTTGGCTATTGCAGGATTTAACTTTTACAGAAGGTCTTTGACCAAATGAATGATAAAACTCGATGCCACCACGAACTGAAGTGAGGCTGTACCTTTATATGTGGAGCCTTATGTCAGAGCGGACTTGTTAGAAATACCCTAGTATATCCCTTCAGTATCCTAATGCCACGCACTCCTGTTTGCAGCACAGGTTTAGATGGAAAAGCAGCTTTTCCATGGTTGTGTGGCTGGGCATGCTCCAATAATACTGCTGCACGTGGCAGCCTGAAGTGCTCTTCCTGCAGTGGGGCTCTGAGGAGCTATTTCCAGCCTGGTGCTGTTATGGAAATAGCCTGCTGGAGCAGAACGGCTATGTTTAGCTTCTCGTGTCGTTCTAGTCGCACCAGCAAACTGACAAATGCATCCCATCTTTAATAGCTGCCTTTTCCTTCAGAGTGTCTCATACAGCGCAGCCTCGGTTGAGAAGTGACCGTACTGGGAAGTCCTTGAGGTCTGTGGAATTGTAGCAGTGACTTTTTTTATAGCAACTGCAAGGTTTTATGTGCAGTTTTATTGCAGACAGTAACAGAGGCTGATCATGCTGTAGATACTGAGCTTGGTAACTGGTAACTTGGTACTCTGGACGTTAGACTATTGTCCTCTGCGGGCTTGCCTTTGTTATCCACCTTATGCAGGTAGCCTGAGTAAATTACAGCCTTTCAAGCACAGCAGAAAGGACAGCAGAGGCTTGTTACAACCGAAAACCACGTGAAGACTGTTCACTGTCCTGTGTTTTGATTGTGGTCATTGTTTAGTTTTATAAAATTTGAGAGTGGAATTGCAAAAAGGTTACTCTGAATGACTTCCCCTGTTTTCGTTTGAAAACCCTCGTCGATGTTCCCCTTGTATAGCATTTAATGTCTTTTTAGGCATCACCTTTTTTACTGGATGTGATTAAACAGGGTTTGCTATAAAAGTAGTGTATATGAAGACAACACAGAAGATCCTGATATATATGATAGATAGATAGGTATTTTATAAGTTGTTTTTTAAGCAGTCTGGCCTGTCTAGGCAGGCTCTTCAGTCAGTGAAGGAGTCCTGAGGAAAATCAAAGACTTGGATAAAGTTTTTCTCTGCAAGAATCCCAACCCTAACCAAGGCCCAGAAGAGTTGGGAAGGAAGAGCTGTCCATCTTGTCTTTAGCAAGAAGATTCCCACTTCTGCTTTGTTTCTAGTCTGATTTATTTCCCAGAGGTCATTCCTCCATTGCTTGCTCTCAGGCCATGCCAATACACAGGTAGTGGTGCCTCTTCCTTAAACTTACACCTCTCCGTCTGGTATTTTTTTTTTTTTTTTTCCTAAAGAATCGATGAACATTTTAAAACCAGTCCAAAGATCCCTGGAATTGATCTGAACTCCACCAGAGTGCTGTTTGAGAAGCTGATGAACTCTCATCACTCCATTCTCCTAGACCAGGTATTGCATTTTTGGGGTTTTGGGTATTCAGGGGGGAAATAAAGGCTTTGTCCCTCTAACGCATAACTTCTCTTTTCTGGGGAAGGGTCTTATTGGAAATCTGCAGGCAGATCCTTCATGGTATCAATGGATACTTCTCCATTGACCTGGGCTGACTTTCACCTTCTCAGAATGCGTCTGCCTTCTTTTTTAAAAAGTTCTATCTCATGGCAGTTAATACTTGAAACAGCTGCTGAAATTAATTCTGTGTATGTTCTACTTGTAAATAATGACTATGTGCTCATTTGTTGCCTGTCAGGAGTTGAGTTCTTTATGGTTGTATAATTTAACTCTGATTTCTTTCATGAGTTCAGAGTTGTAGGATAAAATTGTACATGTATCCCATGCCCTTTTTTAGCTATATTTTTTATTTTGCTGTTGGTTTGACTTTTAAAACAGGGGTGTGACCTTAATGACAGATAAACCTTTAGCCAGCCGTATCCAAATGTTCATGCATTTTTTAAAAATTAGAGTTTAGTCCTGTCCTATGGACTATTTTTAAGAGATCATCAGCAAAAGCTGATCACATTCTGAGCGTGCTCCACTTCATCAGTTCTTAAACGTCATTTATGTTGTAGGTGCTCTATCACCCAGGATAAGTTGTCATCTTTTGTCTTGTTTTCCTCTAGATACTGAAGAGCTTTGAAAGTTTTTTGATTCCTCAGCTGTCCAGCTCACCACCAGATGTTGAGGCAATGAGGATCTATTTGATTCTCCCTGAATTCCCACCCTTCCAAGACTCCAAATATTATATCACGTTAACACTTCCTCTAGCAATGGCTATTTTGCGCCTAGATACCAACCCCAGCAAAGTTCTTGGTAAGAACCTGGCATTTTAAGTTGCATGTTGCTCTCAGTATCCATCTGGGGCACAAAGTGTTGCCTTCAGGTTTTTAATCGTGTTTTTGTGTTGGTTTAATTTTTCCAGTCCGTTACAATGGCTGCAATGATAATTGGGTATTACTTGTGATAAAGTGTTGTTATAAAGCAGTCACCTCTAAAAAGCAGCTGGGAAAAAAAAAGGGCTCAAGAAATCCTCCCCTCAGAATCTATGTTCCCATGTAAAAGAATTTTAAACATAAAATTTGAATTTTAAACGTGAGCTGTGAGGAAATGAAGAATGTGCCACACAGGTAAGATATGTGCACGTATCTTGTTAGTTAAAATAATATAAAACACACGACTTATGATGCTGTGGATAATAAATGAGAGAGAAAATTCAGGTTAAGAATTTAGAAATAAAAAAAATAATTTCAAAGAACACTTACTAAGAAGTTAATCTAACTTAGCTTATCTAGTTTACTTGCATTCAGAGGCTTGGTTCCAGATAAATGTGTGCATTTATGTGAACACAGATTTTTGTATATCATAAATATTAAATTAACTTATTCTCTTAAAATTAATCAGATCTTATCCACATTAGAATATCCTTTCTGTATCAGGTGAATATAATATATTTAGTATATTCTTGTAAAGTTACTTTGTCCTGTATAAGGTGCAGAAAAACCTCTTGGCTGGTCCATGACCAAGCTGAACAACCCAGCTCTTCTCCCTCTTCTGAATCTTCTAACTTCTGCTGATGGTATTTCCCTTGAGCTCACTTTAAGCTAAGCAGAACATACACTGCTTTATGATTGTCACTCACGTTTGCTAAGCTATTACTTTGTTGTTACCTTACTCTGTTTCTTAAGGTTGTCATATACTAAATAGCATTTTACATGACAATATGAGATGTGATGCATTTACACCTCCAGGACCGTTGCTCCAGTGAAATTTATTTTGAGGTTTAGTGATGGATTTTTTTATTTTTTTATTTTTTTTTTTATTCAGAGAGGCTTTAGTACCAAGTTTCCTCCTCTACTCAGAGTAGTCTGCTGTGATTGTTAGCATACAGAGATGTAAAGGGTTCTCAAACTTTTGCCTGCCAGAATCTATTGTTGTGCTTACCCTTGAGAGGATAAATTGGTGTTTGTTTCTAACAGTTGACATGGTTTCCCATGGTCCAGCTTCTACTTTGCAGGTGTCTTTGTTCTAGCAAAGAAGCTAATAGTTAGGGTCCCTTCAGAGGAGAGATAAGGGTTACCTGTCCTTGGCAAGGAGAAAAAAAATCAGCTGTTCTAAAGAGGGTGAGTTCAGACCTTTACTGCAGGTATGCCAGAAGACATGCTCTGTCTCCTGCTAGAAAAGTCTGTGGTACTACAGAGAATTGCTCAGGCAACTACTTTCTTATAACTGATGAGACAATGATTTGCCCACAATATCATGATGTTTTGAATAAAAAAGTACTTGAAACAGTAGCTCTAATTGAAGGTTGAAAATTGTTGAATTCAGGCTCTGAAACTGAGCCAGGAATTGGGGCTGGCTAGTGACTGGGGTGGTTGTATGAGACTGGAAGGGGAAGAGCTTTTCAATTTCTGCTGTCTAGCTGACTCTTGCTCACTTCTGTGTTGCTACAGTCAGGACAGAAATAGGGAAGTTCTTGGAAACAATCTTTGTTTCCCTAGTTTCAGCTGTAACCCCTAATTTAGGGGTTGCTCTGGCCTTTAATTCAGGAGTTACAGTTATGTTCCTCTGTCTTCTAGATAACTGGTGGTCTCAAGTGTGCCCAAGATATTTCCTTAGGCTAGTGGATCTTTATAAAGGTGCAGTGGTTTACCTCCTCAGTGGAAGAAAGACGCTGTTGATCCCAGTCCTATTCAGTAGCTACATTACAGCTGCTCTCAGACTTCTGGAGAAACTCCACAAGGTAAGAGAAAAGCCTGAACCTCTTGGCTTAACATGATTCTGCCTTATCTGCCGTTTGCCAGTTGGCAGGGGCAGAGTGGTCATAGCCCAGGCTTGTGACCTGTGTCATTGTCCACCAAGACACCACATGAGGAAGATGTTAGTAGCTTTCCTGAATTCAGGGTACTTGAAGGTTGTTTAGTCCTGTGTGAAACACTAAAAAAAAATTACCCTGAAGAGTGCTGTTGCTGAGCCAGCAGAATGTGCGCTGTGGCATTACAAGCACCTGTCCCTCGATCATAGATTGGTTCAGGTTTTGGGAGGGACCTTTAAAGGTCATCTAGTCCAACCCCTCTACAGTGAGAGGAGGGTTTGATGCATTCTGCTTCCACTGTGGTGTTGCTGGGTGGTGGAGGTGAGGAGGAGAGGAAGGGTCAGAAGGAGGTTTTTCCTCAATTCTTCTTGCTTTGTCCTAAAATATAAAGAACCATGTGTTTTTACAAGACTTTCTGGCCTTGTGGCTAGCTGCTATAATTGATTTTATGAAAGCAAACCTGTGTGTTTGAAGAAAAATGCTGAATATAACCATATTTTAAAAATACATGTTTTCTCCTCTAGGTGAATCAGAAGGTTAAACACGTAGAATATGATAAGTTTTATATCCCTGAGATTTCCAACTTGGTGGATATTCAGGAGGATTATCTTATGTGGTTCTTAAATCAGGCCGGCATGGTAAGAGGTTTTATGTATAGTCGTGAAATACATGTCCATGTTCGTGTCTCTGGTTGTAGATCTGTAATTTTAATATCCTTAATGAGAGTGTAATGTATTCAGTATAGGAGCATCTGTATGTTAAATCTCAGATTTGGGTACTCAGTGGCTTGACAGAGTTGTCTTAAAATAAATCTGTCAGAGCTAGAGCTAACAATATTTAAGGCTTGCAACAATTTCCGTGATTATTCCTGTGAATTTCATTCAGTCCTTGCACAAGGGGATTCATTCAGTCACTGGATCCTTTTAATGTAATCGAGACCTCAGGAGCCAAATCCTGTATTCTAAAATTATAATTTTTACCCTTTACTTCTGCTGTTTAGGCAGGTATTGTGAATAATGTAGCCAGTGATCTTAAAATGTTGCTCTGTAAGAGGAGGCAGTGTGGCGTTCTGGCTAGGGGACTGAACCAAGACTCAAGAGATGTGGGTTCTATTCCTGGCTCTTCCAGTAACCTGCTGGGTGATCTTGGGTAAGACCCTTCACCTCTTTTATGCCTCGCTTTCCCATCTGTAAGAAAGGAGATAACTAAACTGAGGACTGGAATATGCTGTGTAGGAACCCACTGCGACTATTTAACTATAGCAAGGAAAAATGTAGGAAAACACCAAAAAAACATCCTCCAAGGGATGCTGCAAGAGTAAAACCTGAGTGTAGCAAGAATTTTTGGGTGTGTTTTCATGGACTTTCTAAATGTTGTTTGCGGTGTCCCCTGTCCCCTACTTTCTGTCATTTAAATAGTGCTGTTCTGTGCTTATTTTTAGTGAGCAGAACAACAAAATAGTGACTCAAATTTTTATGTTAACAGTGATATTTAAAAGTAGGTAAAAATGTAATGAGAGGAGTAATTTGCATTGCAGGAATGCTCTTACATCATCATGTTGTGGCCTTATGGTCTCTCCTGTTATTTCCTATGGTCTCTGCCTTGGAGGTAGTTTTTCTTGGCTTTGTTCTTAAGTCTCACCCGTGGCAGCTAACACAGGCTTCTGTGGCAGTGAGTCCTAACGTTTGATGTTCAAGTTTTGAATTAGACTTGTGCATTTTCTTGTAGTAAGTTCTCATGCTTTAAGTAAGGAAAAGAACAGGGTTGGTCCCAGAGGAGAAAAAAATTTCTTTGGGTTGGCTTTGAACTAGTCTGTCCAAAAAAAATAGAAGACAATCAAGAGAGTGAAAGATTTTCACATTTCTTTCTTTCCTTCACAGAAAGTAAGACCATCTATTATGCAGGTAAGAAATTTGGTTTTCATAACTCCTACTTAAAGAGGTGCCATGGAAGCTGTAGATGGGAACCCACCTGCCTGCCTTTCTTGCAGGATGCTGTGACACTCTGCTCTTACCCTTTCATCTTCGATGCTCAGGCTAAAACCAAGATGTTACAGACAGATGCAGAACTGCAGATGCAGGTAATACTTCTCTCTCCCCATTTTTCTGCACCATTTCTTATTCTCTGCCTTTTGTGTTGGTGTCTGCAAGGAAAGGCGTTCACTGGGAGTTACTCTGTGCAGCACTTAATTGTTCCATGATACAGGAGAGCAGAGGAGCCTGGAGAACCTCTTTGCCCTGGGTGCTGCAGAGGCAGCGCTCGGTGTCTTTGACTTCAGAATGTTTGGTAACATCAGAACTGCCAGATGTATGTGTGGTGGAAATTTAAATGTTATAGGGAAGAGGGGTACTTGTGTATTTGTGATAGTCCAAGGATAGGAAGTAAGGTGAAATCTCTGTTAGAGGAGCTGTAAGGCTGGAAAAGTAGACAAGCTTTCAGGGAAGTGGGCACATTTTTTCAAGTTTCTGCCTGGTGCAGGAGGACTGGTCGTAAGAAGTGAGGATTGAAGACTGACTCCTGACACTGCGGCTGCAGTCAGCAGCTCATCCATGCGTTTGCAGTGAGAGGCACAGACCCAAGGCTTTCCAGGAGTGTGTTCAGCGCCAGCACCCTTACCCTGTAGGTGGCAGCCAAGCCAGCTCACAGCCAGGCTGTCATGAGGCCAGCTGGCCTCTGTGCCAGTGTAAACCTCCCAGCACTGGGTATTTCTTATGCAGGTGGCTCCTGAGAGGGGCAAAGCATTGGGTACTGATCCTTCATCCAGCACAGCCGGGGTCTGGGACTAGTCCCCTCCTCTGTAAAACAAATTTGAGGTCCTTGGTTGTCAGGCTCCTTCAGGGTGGAAAACTTATGTTACTTGTGGCTACGGTACTGGTTCCATGTAATGTTAATCTCTTAGCTTTTTCTGTGGCTCCTTGTACACACAGCCAACAGCAAGGCAGAGGAGGCTTGGCCTACACTCAGAAGCTGGAGTCACTTTGTGCTTTCATTTTCTCATCCTCTTGCATATATTTTCAGCTGCTCAGTTTGAGCAGTGCACTGCTGTGGGTAGGGTGTCTACCTTATCTTGGCAGGACGGCAGGCTGGTAAAGGTTTTGTTGCCCAGAGAGATGGGATCTTTATGAAGACAACCACTTAAAGGCCAAAGAAACCAGTACTCCTGTGAGTGCTGGAATGGAGGCAGCCTAGTTTCCAGTGGATTTCTCTCAGATTTAACTGACTTTTAAACTGAACTTAAAGATGTGAATTTGTTGTTTACTATGGAGAGTGTATGAGAATGAATATTCTATTTGTGGTCCAAGCTTTGACTGGACTTTGTACTTTAACCAGCTCCAGAAAATCTATGGAGATGTGAGCTTTGAATTGTATATGATGGATTCCCTGATGCCTTGCCAGCATCAGTTGTCAACTGTCTTCTCACTTAATATGTTAGTAATGCTGCTTTCCCTCGTGGACTCTGACTCTGACCAGAATGTGTTCATGCTGAGTTTCTTGACTCAATAGGAGTGTGAATAAAGCCTCTTTTCCCTGCCCACCTTCCTGATCTCAGAAAATGTTCAGAAATTTCATCTCTGCCCAAATTTGGTGAATTGCTCAGTGGACTCAAAAGGTGTTGGTGTGGGGAAACTTGGGGGGACAGGACAGAACGCAGGTAGGCATACAGGCAGAGGAACACCAGGCATATAGTTAACTGTTCTCCTTCCACAGGAAGAAAGAAGCACGAGCAGCCAGTGTTTTTCACCCCTTTCTTCTTTACAGGTTGCAATAAATGGTGCAAATTTACAGAATGTCTTCATGCTTCTCACCCTGGAGCCTCTGCTGGCCAGAAGCCCTTTCCTGGTACTTCATGTTCGCAGGAGTAACTTAGTTGGTGATGCTTTAAGGGAGTTGAGCATCCATTCAGACATTGATTTGAAAAAGCCTCTTAAAGTAAGTTTTCCCCCCACTTTTAGCAACCTCTCATCCAGCTGACATTTCTGCAGCCTTTCAGCTGTTCACATTACTGCTTTACCACTGTACAGTGGCTTCTCCATAGGTATACTTCATATATACATAGGTATATATATTAGGTGTAGGTGTGTATACATATATTCATATATACATAGGTATACTCCATAGGGACACATGATCTAATCGTTGTGAGGGTCTTTCTCCTCACTAGCTCCTGAAGTGTTTTGGCTGTGGACAGTTTACAAGATAGCAAGGAAGGGTTTTATTTTCTTCTCCTGGTGTGCCTACCGTATAAGGGGCAGGGGAGGAAACTCTTGTGACATTATGCAATTTGTGTTCTGCTTTTCTGCAGGAACAGACCACTTTCAATAGGACGTTTTATATCTGAAAGGTTGCTACAAAATTCAGCAGCCGCCGTCATGCTGCTGCTTTGGTTATTGGGAGGCCAAGTTATTTATTATTTGCATAACGAGTTAAACATACTCAAAATATCTGATTTTCCACCCCCCTGTTCCCTTTCCCTCCCTGCAAGCAGAGCACTGAAACAGGCTCGTGGGTTTAGGCATGTCATACAAATTGCTTTGCATGGTTCCCAATTAGAAAGAGGTCTGATTCACTCAGTCTCAGTTATGCATCCCTGTTACTGACCTGCTTTTTCTACAGGTCATCTTTGATGGTGAGGAAGCTGTTGATGCTGGAGGAGTCACAAAGGAATTTTTCCTCCTGTTATTAAAAGAACTCCTTAACCCCATATATGGCATGTTCACTTACTACCCAGAGTCAAACCTGCTGTGGTTTTCAGACACGGTAAGCCCTTGCCCTCTGTATGGGCAGGTTGAAATAATACGCTGCATTTGAATGACAAGAAAGTTAGTGGCAAACTATGGGAAAGAACAGTCCTCTTATTTTCCACCCATGATACAATGTAAGCTCTATTTTCAGTCAGCGTAAATTAGTACAGGTCCATTAACTTCAGTAGAATGGTGATAATTGTGCTTGTTAAGGAGCTGGCTCTTTCTCTTTAGCCTTATCCCATGATAAAACTTGTATTAAGTATCAGATGACAGTTAATAGAGTCCTTATTATCATGATTGTGATGATAATGTGCTATTTTAAAGAACCAGAGGTTTAGGCAGTAATGGCAATAGAATTCTGCACTTCCCTTGCTGTTCGTGTAATTGCAACCAATTCACTTAGTCATGCATCACTATCCCCTTGAGATTCTAAATTTGCTGATGCTTTATGTGAGGAAGCTCTTGAATGGCAATAAACATGGTCTGTAGTGAAAGTTGGTTGGGTTTGGAGGAGTGTGGAGTGCAAGCTCTGTACCTGTCAGAGAATATTATGCTGCAGGTGGTGGCTTATGTCCTTTTTTCCTTCACCTTCCCAGGTAGCAAGATGGGAAATGTTGTCAGCCTTCCCTTAAGAGCCCTGGTGGGGTTCTTAATTTATTAATTACACTTTATGAGGAAGGAAATTACACGATACCTTTTGTAACTTGTAAACAGTATTACAGAGCAGTTACTCTTCATGTTTTCTCTAAAAACAAGTAGTCTTTTGATGCTAAGAATGTTGGTGTAAGCACTGAACATGAGTCATGTATTTGCAACATATAACAAATACAGGCAGACAGTTTGTGACTGACAGACTAGTGTGAGAGTAAATATACAAAGGAATGAAGGCCAGTGTACCAACAGCTATGTTGGGATGTTTGCCTGGCTGGCGCTGGGATTATGCATAAGCTTTTAATAAAAAATAGGATGGGTGTTAGGGAGAGAGTTAACAGAGTACATAGCAAACATTGAAGCTTTGTTGATGTATAAATGCAGAGTTATGTAGAAAGGAAAGAAAAGGTATATAAGGTTGAAAGCCGCTGTTGCTGTTTTCACAGCTCCTCATGGCTTATAAAAGTAATAGGCCTTGGTTTATGAATCTTCATTTCTGTGCCATACTCTGGCAAGGAATTCACAACCACACTGGGACCTGAGGGGAGCTCTGTGGTTTTGTCAAGGTTGGAAAAGCGGGGGCTGGCTTCTTAGTGCCCAGGGAAAACAGTGCTGTGCATTGCACCAGTGACAGTGTGTCTCATCAGGATTTCTCTGTGTGGTTTTACAGTGTTTTGTAGAACACAACTGGTTTCACTTGATTGGCATCATATGCGGTCTTGCAATATACAACTTCACAGTGGTAGACCTTCACTTTCCCTTGGCTTTGTACAAAAAACTCCTGAATGTGAAGCCCTGCCTAGAGGATTTGAAGGAGCTATCCCCTACGGAAGGAAGGTATGAAAAACTAAATTGGCAGCCTTTCTGGGAAGGGAGAACATCCAGCTAGGAATAAGAAATGCCTGATCCTTTTAATTGACTGGTTAATTTGGGGGGGATGGGGTGGTGCACATGCCACGATCCTAGCAGAGTACTAACCCGGTGGAAAATTTCATGTAAGACTTCTCTCCCACAGGCTATCAGATCCGTCTGCTTAGGCTCTAACCTCTGTACCCACCTTCCTGGCCACCAGAAACTGGATAATCAACACAGCCAAAAGACACCAACCACACTCCTTTGAAAACAGGGGTGGGGACCTGTCCCTCTGCTGTGTGATGTCATGCACGATACCAGACCCTAGCTTCAGCCTTTCCCCCTAAGTCAGCCTTGGGTTAGCAAACAGATACGCTGCATGGCTCAGGATGTAGCCCAGGACAGGAGCTGTGCATAGGATGTGAACTGTCCCATTCCTGAACCAGCGTAGCTCTGACCTACTCCTATGCCAGAAAGAAAGAAGCTGAATGGAGTGAAGGAATGACTTTTTCTAAATGGTCTATCAAATCTTTGCATGGGGTTATTGGTTCCCTCTGACCCTGAGAGGTTAAGATCTCACTGTCTCACTGCTGTCTCCTTTTTTCCTTTTTTTTTCCTTCCCTTCTTACTGAGTTGCTGTCTGATTTATCAGCACGAAGTGACAGCTGTATTCAACGATAATGAAATATAATGCCAGGAAGACAGCAGCAGGATTTTGAGGGATAGGAGAAGAATATTTTTTACTTGATGGGGGTACAGGTATAACACACCACCCTCTTTTCCTCCGCTCCCTCAGACCTTCATGTGGTGATGGCATAAATATCTAGCAGTCCTTCAGAATCAGAAATGTAATTCTGTTCTAAGGCCAGGACTGTTAAAGGAGATACGTGTATTAGGTAGACATGGACTACAGTGATAATTTGTTTGAACTGGCATTTATCCTGCTTCTAATAAAACATCTTTATTTGAGGTCTATTTCTTAGTTCTTCAGTTGACCTAGTGATTCTCTCTCGTGGAATACTATTACCCAGATGCATGGCTGAATTTCTTTTCTCCTTTAGTTGTACGGCCTTTTGAATCTATGATTTTTTGTTTGTTTTCTTGGTTTTCCTCATTTCTTTCCCTACCTGTTGTGTAGGAGTCTTCAGCAACTTCTAGATTACCCTGGGGAAGATGTAGAAGAGACGTTCTGCTTGAATTTTACCGTAAGACACATCTAACATATCAACTCAGTGATTGTTACAATACGATTGAAGCCCATCTGCTTGTTCATGTCTAACATGGTTTATTCCGAACTATGCCTGTAGCACATACCCCATGTCAATGTTAAGATGTTAAATTTTTTTGCTTTCAACCCTCCTGTTCTTTTGCATGTGGTCATGAAAACTGAGTTAAGTAGATTAAGCAGAGTGGTTTTCACAATAGCCTTGTCACTATGGCATGTGACTTAAATGGCAGTGGCCAACTTCTCACACTAGACAGTGAGAAGTAGATTCCTAAATCCTCCCTGAAAACAGAAATTAGGTTTTGACATCAGTAGGTCAATTCTTGAAATGCTAACACCATTTAGAATTTTCCTTGCTGTCATAATATTAATGCTTTTAACTTATAGAATGTACTTGATCAGACTCTCTTAAAATGTTGGAGGCTGTTGCTAGGAGACATGCTTGAGGTAGTCAGTTCTACTACTATGTCAGTAAAAACTCTTTTTCTAGCTAGTAACCTAGATGCAATAGTTTCTATTACACAGTGAAGATTCCCTGAAATTGTTTGATCTTGATGTACATTGGAATATCAGGTACATCCCTCAACATGTGCAAATATTTGTTTTTCCTCTGATGTGGGCAGAATAAGGGCAGAAAAATTCTGTTTTTTCTCTGATGTGGGCAGAGTAAGGGCTTCTATGTGACAGTATCTTTGCTGTAAAGTTCCAACGCTCTACCAATTTGTCAGTGATGGGTTTATCTTAAGCTTGATCTAGGTTCTTGACTCTCTATCCAGGTCCTGCTTGGGATAAAAACGAGGCACCAGGACACGCTGGTATACACTGAATAGAAATCCTTGCTGAGCTAGGGGAGTGGTGTCCATTTCTGTGTTTCATAAATGAGCACATAAAGTTTCCTAGATCAAACTTCCCTCTGGATTGATTCAGACCTGAGTCTGGCTGTGTCTTATGCTGGTTAGAGCTGCAGTTTAGGATGAGGTAATGAAGCCATACGGATGATAATGCAGATTGTGTAAAAAAGAATACCTTTGAAGTAACGCAAGAGATTTTTCTCCATATTTTCACACAAGGGCATTCTTCCTCTTTCTTGCACTATATACTGCATAATATATAAAGACAGAGATACAGCTGCTAAAACATTGAAATGAATATAACTGATCCTAAACCTTGACGCTAATAACTCATCTTGCATGTCAAAATCTGAGCCTGTTTTGTGTATGGCAACTTGAAAACTGACCCTTTTGCATTTCTCCATGTGACTAATTTTGTATGTACAGAATATGTGTTTGTAGTGGTGCCATCCTAGGCCGGGCAAAAGTAAGAAGCTATCTGTGGTCGTTCTATCTTGCAGTGAGAACAGATGTATTAACCTCCTGAGTTTCTGGTATAAAAAAGGGAGTCCTTGCTATTGCCAGAGCATGTGGGCTTACTTAAGTACAGCTTTTCAGTTACCAGTCTCCTGGTTTCTTTTACAGGAAATTTAGCTAAAAGTGTAACTTTTTTCTTTTCTGAGTTTGCATTTACACTTAATAGTAATCCTTGAGCAATTGTAAATGATGGAAGGTGATGAGCACGCAGGGTATTTGGAACAGAATAAAAATGTTCTGCTTATACCCTTTTCTCTGGCCTGTCCTTCACGTGCTAGTCATCAACTCTGAAGACAGAGCTCTGTAGCTTTCTGAAGGCGTATGTCCCGAAAAGTACTTCTGGTAAAATTAGTTTTCTGTTTCTGTATTTTGTATAGATCTGCAGGGAAAGCTATGGTGTGACAGAGCAGAAGAACCTGATTGAAGATGGAGATAAAATTCTCGTGCAGAAGGCCAATAGGTAAGCCTGGCCTGTGTGGGGACAGACTCATACTTGTGGTGGTCAGGTGCAATGCCACAGAATGTTTAGCTGAGGTGAAATGTGAGAGAATTAGAAATCACTGCAAATAAATTCTAAAACCAGTTGTTCAAAAGTTACTGTGTGCCAGTGGCACTTGAATAAAAAGCAAGGTTTCATCATCTATCCACCAATGTTTGGAATATGACCCACACCCTTTCAGATGGATATTTTCCCTATAAAAGGCCTTCATATAGACCCTTGGCAATTTTCTCATGGTAAATACAGATTGTGACATGATTTTGGCCCTTGAAGGTTAATCTTCCTGATGGTTTAGAGAGGAACAGTACGTGACCAACAAAACTGAGCCTGGCAAACTTGTTTATACTGTAGTATGATTGTAATTCTGGATCCGGAAACACTTTCCCTTGAGTAGGCCTGTTGGAGGCCCATCATCTGGGATCAGAGCCGTAAGGCCCTACTGTACACAGATTCCTTTCCATTTGACTGAACACCTGAGAGTTATTACTAGCACAGCTACTATTTCCTGCCTCCCCCCCCTTTTTTTTTTCCTGCTGCTAAACTATTTTCTTCTCATAATCCTGTAATTGGATTTCTACAAATGCCTTTATTACTTGAAGCAGTGTTCAAATTCTTTCTCTGCTGGCAAAACAGTGTGATCCAGTGACTGGTCAGCAGCACGCTTAGGGGCTTGTGCTAGGATTGCTGAAGACCTTGCTGGCAAGCCTGGAGATGAAGTCATTTCCTATTAATCTGATTATTTAAAAGGGTTCTGATTGTCTAAAGCCATTGCTATAACAAAAGCTTTGTCTGTGCTACCTTTTTACCTACTTTAATACTACCCCAAAGGGTACAATTCTACAGCTGAATAACTGCCTCGGTGCAAAACCCAAGTGGAGATGGAGCAGTGTAAGACTGCCTTCCTGCAAAGAGAAAATGGGTCTCAGGTAAATAGAGGAGAATTTAAAATACATTTGCAACAGTGGAGTAGAGATGAAAATGCCAGTGATAGTACCCTTCAGGTTTTTAGTCTGGGCATGCACACTCAAAAGAAAATCAGCCATTTTTCTACCGTGTTTCTCCCTGGAGGCCGGTATGGCACAAAGATTTTAGCCGAACAAATGTTTGGGAAGAGCACCCAGGTTAGCTCCTGAAACTGTTTATTAAGTCAGGATAAGCAACAAGAGAAGAAAATCCTTAAGGAGAAAGGCTCCACCGGCTTAACACATTCCAAAATGCAATTGCTTCATCTTGACCAGAGTTCTGAACTCAAGCTAACCTCTAAATCCACGTCTAGACATGGCTGTCAATTCATCCACCTTACAGTGTTTAATGACTTCCTCCACCCCTACATTTAGAGGCCAGGAACCAATTTGCTGCCCTCCTGGTCTGAATAGTTTGCTGCGTGCATATCCTTGGGCACTGCCCTTCCTGCTTGAGGAAAGTTCTCCAGGAACTGAAAAATGCACAGGATTGCTTTGACTGAAAATTGCCACCTAGGAAATACCTGCATTTTCCCTCGTCTCCTCTGGAGTTTGTAGTGGGTGTCAGAGCATAAAATGTTCTTGATAAAGGGTTCATGACAGTAACAGCCAGAGACGTATTCAGCAACAGTTAAGTGCTTAATCAGCTTGGATTTCCCTAATGCTCAGGTGACTATCAGGGAAACAACAATCAAAAAATGTGCTAGAAAATAACTCCCCCTTTCCTGTATTATTTCTTATTCCAGGCTTTCATATTTGTCAGTCTGCTTCCTTATTTTTCTTTCTCACTTTTTCACCCCTCCCTTGCTACTTATACATAGCATATGCATTGAGAATTCCTCCACCAAAAGGCCAAAATACTTCTTTCAGTTGTGACCTCCTCAGCTAGAGATTGAGATACTGAATTTTGTGGTGTTCCCTGATCTGCTTATCCTCTGGGTATGTGAGCTGCTCTCAAATGTCAGGCAAAAATGACACCTCCAGCCACAGAGGATAGCTCTGTGTCCCAGTTTGGCTAGTGCATTCATTATACTCAGATGTCAAAGTTTTTAAGTCACTGTACAAATAAAATTCCAGTGTTGCACTCAGGTCACAGTGCTTTGAGAACAGGAAAGAGTAAAGATGCTTAACCTCCTAAGAGAATCCGGAGACAGGGGTTGGCCAGGGCCTGTCACAAGCTTCTTGCCAATGACTGCAGAACGTTGTTTTTATTTTAATGCTATTTTTGGGAACTCCTGAAGGAAAACAAGGTTGTTGTTCGGAGAGGAGTCATTCTCTTTACCTTGTGCTCCAAATGCACAAGACCTATATTCATTTAAGCTAAATGAAGGCTGAAAAGGAGGTTTCTGTGCTTTCTAAGACTATAGTGAGGGGGGTTTCTTGGTTTCTTTTTGTGGTTTTCTCTTTGGGGCCAGGAGGGAGGGAATTGGCCATACGGCTTCAGATTAAGACTTCACAGAGCAGGATTTCCTCAGTCTGCCTTGAGGCTACAGCTTCGGCTTTGAAAGTGCTGAACCACTGTCAAGGCTCATTGAAGACTGAGTCAGCAGGAGCTGCCTCTGAAAATTCACCTCAGTAGGGCTCTATGAGGCTCTTGGTTTTCAAGTGCCAGTCTCCTGGGCACCGTGTGCTCCTTCTCCCCAGCAGATCACTTGCTCACAGCAGCCTGGCACTCTGATGTCATTGCAGGTGGGCACAGAGCCCTGTACTGAGTAACCCTGGACGTCTGCAGGTGGAGAAGAGCTGTAGGTTATTTTTTGGACTTCTGTGCATAGGGTTGCAGGAGCTGTGCTGGGGTGGGCATGCTCCTCTGGTGACTGAATCCCGATATTTGCTTAACACAACCTCTGCGTGCCATGGGTTCCAGAGGGAAGTGTCCTCTGATCCTGATACCTCCCCAACACTTGGTGTCACTCTTGCTTCCTCCTGGTCCCATGCACAATTGGATGCAAGGCCATGGGTGGGTTTACTGGTAGTATAGAGCCTGGGCTGCTGGGGGACCTCCCATGCTGCCACTTCCAGGGAGTAAGCAGACACATGGTGGTACCTGCTGCCTAATACTTGGTCCATGTTGCAGTGACTCAGCTCAGTGAGGGGAGGGCAGTGGGTTGAACCTGTTGGAGACTCAAGTTTGCAGGAGGCATTACAGATGGAAACAGGAAAACTTAGCAGTGCTGCTTCTCAGGCATATGATTAAAAGCGCTTTCCTTTGCCTGCTCTCTCTCGATACACTAGGGAAGAATTTGTTGAAGCCTACGTAAATTACATCTTCAACCTCTCCATCCACGAGTGGTACACGGCCTTTTCCACTGGCTTCCTGAAAGTGTGTGGTGGGAAAGTTCTGGAACTCTTCCAGCCCACAGAGCTCAGGGCCATGATAGTTGGAAACAGTAACTACAACTGGGAGGAACTGGAGGAGGTAAAGCTTCCCTCTTGACCTATTCTTTTTCACAAGGACCAGGATTGTGCAGTCGCATGAATTGGGGTGCAAGCCTGGGACATGAGATGCAATAAGACACTGTGGGATTTTTTTATGCTCCTTGTACACCTTGCCATCATTCACGTGAACAGTTTTGGTTACTGGGCTGTTCTGCTACTAATAAAGCTTAGGGAGGAAATTCAGTATAAGGAAAGACAGGGCAGAAGGACTTCCATTTGCTCTTCTTAGGGATGAAACCTGAGGCTGAAGGGAAGAGACAAAGAGTTTTCACTTAAGTAGAACTCTCTCTGCTGCACAAGGGCAAAAAGTACCCAGTTGAGGGTTCAAAGGAAAGTCTGGACACAAAGAGTTGCATCTTCTCCCAATGTGTAGGTCAGCAAGTTACTTGCTCTGTCTCAGCCTCAGCAGTGAAAGTGGCTTTGCAATGCAGAACACATGATCCTGTTTGTGAGTCCAGCCTGTGAACAAGTACTCCAGGATTCCTCATGGCCCATGGAGTTAGTTGAATAGCTAGAAGCCCAGTGACTGCCTTCCATATACTGCTAGGAGAACCCCCTGCTGGGTGGCTGGGTCTTTAGATGGGTGTCTGAGCAGTGCTATTGCCCATGACCCATCCCCTGCTTCATTTCATAACTGTTGGACATCAATCTGTTGTCAGATATTAGAAGAGATCAGCTCTGGGTTCTGCTTAGTTCTTGCTTTCTAGTGCCAGATGAAATGACGTGATTTTTTGGTTTTTAATAGAGCACTGTCTATAAGGGAGACTACACTGCGACGCACCCAACCGTGAGAATGTTTTGGGAAACCTTTCATGCGTTTCCTTTGGAAAAGAAGAAGAAATTTCTCTGTAAGTATTGAAGACTCAGGTGGGAGTGTCTGCAGAGCTCCAGGGTTATGGCACATTGCTGGAAGATGAGGCAGCATGAATGGTTGTCTCCTGAGATAATCTGTTTTCTCCCTCTCCTGTTCTTTTGTGTTCATTTTTACTCTGAAAATCAGTGGGTGGTGTCTGCAGTGCAAGATCCAATGCGGTCTTTCACAAGAGAGTGCAGTATCCATCTGTTTGTGTTGCCAGGTGCCCCAGTGCCCAGGCTTAACCTGGTTCCTTCTCCAAGCTGAGCTTACAGGCACTGCAGCCCGCTTCACGGGCAACAGGGCAGTTGTGAGGTGACAGCCAAGTGGAGAATCTAGTGTACAATGTGGTGGGAAAATGAGACCACATCAGTGTCACTGGGTAGCAGATATGTCCCTTCCTGGCGGTTGTCTCCTTGTGCTAGTATGGTGAGTGGTGTGCTGAGAAGGAGAAAAAGTCCCCTGCAGAGGTGGCCTTGGGAAGTGTGTGTGTGTGTGTGTTGCTTCGTGTGTGTGTGTTCAAGTGTCCCAGCCACCACAGATCTGGGCTGCTGTGTGGGGCCTGCTGTGTTTGGAGACGAAAGGGGAGACAAAGAAATACATGGTCGTAGGGCAGGTGGTTTTGAGTTTGCTGCTCCTGCCAGCAACTTTTACTCTCTTGGGAGTCCTGGTGGACACCAGCTTGATCAGGAGCCAACAATGTGTTCCTGCTGCAAAGAAGGTGGAATGGGCTGCATGAGGGGGAGTGTTGGCAGCAGGTTGAAGGGGCTGATCTTTCCCCTCTCCTGAGCGCTGGTGAGGCCACACCAGTGTATGAGACATGGACATGCTGGAGAGACTCCAGTAAAGGGCTGCTAAGATGACTGGTGGACTGGAGCTCCCTTGTAAGGAAGGGCTGCCAGAGCTGGGACTTCAGCCTGCAGAGGAGAAGGCTTAGAGGGGACTTCATGCTGCATGGAGTTCAGTCAGTGCTTTGGCCCCTCCAGTACAGGTGGGGCTGGAGGTTGCCTTCAGGTGCAGCCATCAGCGCAAGGTCACCTGCCCTAACCTTCCAACCTTCCTTCTGCTTCTAGTGTTTCTGACAGGCAGCGACCGCATTCCCATCTACGGCATGTCCAGCCTGCGCATCGTCATCCAGTCCACCGCCAGCGGGGAGCAGTACCTGCCTGTGGCACACACCTGCTACAACCTCCTGGACCTGCCCAAGTACAGCAGCAAGGAGATCCTCAGCGCCCGGCTGGTGCAAGCCATCGATCACTATGAGGGCTTTAGCTTAGCTTGACCGGTGCGGGAGAGGCACAGACACGTGGGTAAGGAGGAAGAAAACAATGGGCTTGGCTTTATTTTTGTAAGGGAATGGATGAGAACTCTTAGTAATTTTTTTTTCAAAAAAACCAAACCAGTAAACTGAGATGATGCAGTCTCAGCCTGATGCTGCCAGCATTTTGTGGGGCTTTGCTCAGGAGAGGCTATTGCTTTGAATTTACTCATCTACTGAACAAAATCAGTTCAGTGGGCGTTCTTTTGTTGTTGTTTCTCCTCCAACTTGACATCACTGCCCTCCCAGCAATTCCTTCTAGGTTTGCTTTTATTGCCCCTACACGCACACATTCTTACCTCTCCTTTAATCCTGTTTTAAGTATTTTGATGTCCCTTGCATTTAGGCTGTGATGGAAATTGAGCATGAAACAGCACTTTCCTTTTTGAAAAGCTGTGATTTCCATCCCCAACCCCTTTTTGCCTCCCTTTTGAAATGCAAGCTGGTTCTTGCTTGCTTTGAATGGGAATGTCCCCTTTACCCTTTGGTCCTTGGTGGATGGTACTGGGCTGGGGCATCATTTGTATTAGTGACGCTCCGTCTTTTTGCACCGGGATGTCTCATGGAGAATATGATGGTTTGGGGGGATGGGCCTGTTTTTCCTCACTTTTCTCAATTTTTTTTTCCATGCAATATCTTCTTAAAGAAGCCTCAAGCCTCTCTGGAGTGGGGTTTGGTCGAGGCTTGTGGAAGGACTGACCCTACCTGTAGTAACGTGTTTCTCAATTGCATCCCTCGTGTTGTGTTTCTGTCTTGGCAAGTCTGCAGTTTAGACAGGTGGGCTTTGCCAGGCCCTGTTTTTCCCTCTGAACCGACCTGTTGCTGTTCAAATACAGGGTGAGGTGGCTGCTTGTACCACTGCTGCCTTCCTCCTGAGGAGTCGGGTGTGTTGTGAATGTTCACACGTGAGCGTGCCAGGGGTGTGAGTGAGTGGGATGTGTACAAACTCTCCCCTCTCGTTAGGTCAGAGAAAAGAAACAGGCACCAGATCCACATTTGAGCGATTTGATTGATTAGTTTGGAAACTGTTTTTATTTTTGCAGTTAGGGTTTTGCTCTTTTTGAGGAGCCCTTTCACTTGACAGCTGTTTTGCGGGTGAGCCCTAAAGGACAATCTCTATGAATTACATTGGAAATGTGCATTAGGACTTGAGTAGGCAAAATCATTGCCTAAACCTCTCCTGTAAGATTGGAGAGCCCTTCTCCTCTTTCCCTCAGTCTTACCCCTCCATTAAATGAAGTTTGACTGCTTCCCCCCTATTTTTCAGGTCTTGATGTAAATCTCATTTTAAGCCTAGGGTGGTTTTGACATTGACTTCTTAGGACATAGTATTTATGCACCGTGTTCAATATCCAGTATTGAACTTTGCACCTCATAACAAAAGGTTTTAAGGCTTCCATTTTTGTTTTGTTTTTGTTTTTTTAAGACAAGCTGGGGGCTACCCTGAGAGCCCTCCAGCCTCTTTCTAATGCAGCATTGAAGACAAATATACAATTCTATCAAATGTTTTATTTTCAATGTTTGTGTACATAGTACAGTATTATGCAATAAATTTGATGTTTAATTCTGACAGAGTGGCTGCCTTTGTGTCAGGAAGCAGAGGGAGAGGCTGCTCCAGGCACCGGCACTGTCTCTCCCCCTCGTCTTGCCCTCCCTCAGCCTCTCGAAGAAGGGTGCTGCTTACCTTTGCCTTAGCACTGCTCCTGGTGAAGACCCTCCTCCCTCCCCTTCAGTCAAATGCTGTCCTCCCTTTTCCTCACCCAGCTTTGGCCTTGTGTGCTGGTTGCTAAAGGAGAGCAAGGTGGAGGATGCAGCCCCAGAAGACTTGTTCTTTCCCCAGACAGGGAGGAGCAATTTTCTCTGTCTGTCCTGACTCAGTTTATCCATCCCTCTCCCTCCATCCCTTGTGTTTCTTTCCTG
The DNA here is from genome assembly GCA_033439905.1 of Ceryle rudis. NCBI lineage: Eukaryota > Metazoa > Chordata > Aves > Coraciiformes > Cerylidae > Ceryle > Ceryle rudis. The sequence continues at coordinate 2,137 of JAAGNO010013538.1, read as the reverse complement.
TCCTTCCCCATCACAGGCAGCAGGGCCTGCAGCAGTGCCTTTCCTCAGGGTCCTGAAGGCCATCAAAACACATTTGGGTGGCCAGGAACAGGGCTGTTGCAGTAGGGGTGAGCATTTGGTGTCACCGCTCAAATGCCAGACACAGAGGCATTAAGTTTATTTCAGAACAAAGTAAAATACTTCCCTGCACCCATGGAAAATATAAATACATATATAATTAGACATGCTGCACACATGTATGTATATACAGATAGGTGCACATACCCTATAGCTCCTCTCTCTAGAAACACAATATAATGTAGATACTTTGTGTGATCGGTGTTGTGTGTTTAAGGTCTATATAGAGTTGTATAATAGTGTATATAGAATATGTCTTTTGTATATAGTATAGTGTGCACATGGTGTATTGCAGATGCTGTACTAGTGGAGTGAGAGCCTGGGTATATATTAGACACACTAGATGGGTACATGCGTATACTTTTTAATGTAATGTATCTGCACCGCCTGCCTCTAGCCCTAGTTCACATCCTGTACACACACACGCAGATATTTTTCTACTAGCAGCTGTCAGTGGGGGAGGATGAGGAGGTGGTGACCAGGGCTGTTGAGGACAACGAGCAGCCCTCTGCTGTGGCCCCTACACAGCTCAGGCCCTGCCCAGCTACCTCATCTTGGGGCAAGGCGGTGGTTAAGCCAAGGTGGGGGGACTGAAGTGTCAACACCATCACGCTCTTCTTTTTTTTTTTTTTGGCAAGAAGAGTGAGAGTGCAGGAGCTGGCTCCGGGCTGCTGGGACAAGGGCACTTATGGATAAGAAGCCCCCTAGCTTTCTTACCATTTTATGGCTGGAAAAACATTGTTTTATGCTTTGTTCACCTGTTTGCAAGGGAAGGCCCCTGCCAAACCAGATCTCCTCCCCCAGACACCGTTCACTAGAATGGCCTCACGTTTGCACTAATGGAGCTCACCTTCCTGAGCGGGGACCACAGAGGCAGGAAATAAGAAAAGCAGCTACTCTTCAGTGGAACAAGAGAGCATTTAGGTGACTCTGCTGTAGTGAAACAAAAACTGGAGCTTCCACATCCCCATGCTTATCGGGACCCAGCTTCTGGGCTAGAATTCCTAAAGCCACTCTTTGTCTATCATGCGAGAAGAGCCAGAAGGGCTTGGTTATATGGGGCAGGCCCAAAGCTGGAGTCCTCATTAGCTCTCCTTTCAATTCTTTGAACACCACCCTGCTGCTTTGTCAGCCCATGTTAATCATGTCTGCCTCTTTTTTCAATAGTTGATGTAAAGGTTTAACCCTAAGTCTGTAATTATGAATCCATAGTAGACACCAATGTGTCATTCCCAAAAAGGTTCAAAGCTCTTTTACCATGGTTGGTTCTGGAGTCTGGCATAGAGCTTCTTTTCAGTCATTCCCGAGCTGCCTCTGTCCCTTGGCCATCACAAATCCTAAGTATATTACTTCTTTCTTCAGAATCTGGGCTTTCTCTAATGAGACTCGATAACTATTTAGTCCAAGAAAATTCAACAAACTCACAGTACATTCTTTATATTCTTCCTCCTTTTCCATAGCTATTAAAATATCATCTACATATTGCAAAAGAATCCCATTTCCTGAAGGTCTTCTAGTTCCCAGGCCAAGTGCCAGGTCACTCACTTTGGTCACAACAACCCCAGGCAGCACTACAGGCTTAGGGAGGAGCAGCTGGAGAGCTGCCTGGTGGAAAGGGACCTGGGGATGCTCGTGGACGCCTGGCTGAACATGAGCCAGCAGTGTGCCCAGGGGGCCAAGAAGGCCAGCAGGATCTTGGCTTGTATCAGGAATAGTGTGGTCAGCAGGAGAAGGGGAGGTATCGTGCCCTTGTACTCGGCACTTGTGAGGCCTCATCTCGAATACTGTGTTCAGGTCTGGGCTCCTCACTATAGGAAAGACACTGAGATGCTGGAGGGTGTCCAGAGGAGAGCTACCAAGCTCATGAGGGGTTTAGAGAACAAGTTGTAAGAGGAGAGGCTGAGGGAGCTGGGTATGTTTAGTTTGGAGAAGAGGAGGGTGAGGGGGGGACCTCATTGCCCCCTACAACTACCTGAAAGGAGGTTGTAGAGAGGTGGGTGTTGGCCTCTTCTCCGTAGTA
>JAAGNO010013536.1:121593-135168 GCA_033439905.1 Ceryle rudis | reverse complement strand
TAAAGCAGGTGTCTAGTTAACATTGTGCAACCCAAATTCATGACTTCCATGTAGATAAGAGATGAAAATATTTGCACTCTAGCTGCTGCTCTAGCATTCCTGCTTCTCTTTGTTGTCAAGCACCAGTTGACTGCTGGTCTTTGTTGACCATTTCCCTGGTTTGCCAACACCTCTCATGTCAGAAAGCTTGTAAAATGTTCAAATGTACGTCAGTACGTCAAAAATTTACAGCAATAAATCAGAAAGCACACAGGGAGTGAGAAGGTAAAACCTGCACCCTTAAAAACAGCAGTGGAGTCCCACCTTGCAGAAGACGCTACAGTGATGTAACCGGAGTCCAACAACTTGCACAGTAACTTGAGAACTTTGTCATAGATTTCTCATACAATCACAGATGACTTGTTGTAAATTAGTTTTCTAGTTATAAACAAAAAATAATAGGATTTCCCTCTTTCACAAGTGTGTTGTGAGTATAACTACAGTGATGATCACCAGGTGCTCAAAAAGGTATTGCAGTGGGCCAACAGAAAACCCCAAAATAATGATACAATAGGGGATAACGTGTAACATACTCATTTTGAAAATGTGACCTTCTGATGTCAATCCTTCTTAAGCTAGAAAGGGCAGACGTGGATTTTTCAATTTACAAGCCTGAAAATTGCAAATTGAAAAGAATTCACTCCTGCCCTCTACTGTGAGATAGCTAAGTATGAGTGACAAGTAGACATGTTCTAAATATAACAACTTTAATTTCTTTTGAAAGCCATTTGCAAAAAATCCTATTCTCTCCAATTCCTCACCATAGTGAATCATTCTGAGGTAGAAGACAAGTTCTCGATAGCGATAGATGAAGATGACGAGTAGACCTGTGTTTCCATCAAACACATTCTTCAGTACGGTATTTTGTAACAAAGGAGTAATTTTAGTGATTTTGCAAGTCAATGAGCCAAAACAGAATAATTAATGTCAATGGTAGATGATGAACCTTTAGCAGTAGTAGCAAACTAATTGCCATTAACACAGTACCGCATCTAACGATTCTGGTTTAAAGCAGCTCCTGTAAAGGAACTGCTTGATCACATGGAGCTGCTTGTGTTCTCTACATGGCAAGAAACAACTGGTGACCTTTGTTCCAATGTATTTGATTTATGACAGAATTCACGCTGTGGAATTGATGGCCAGCTGTTCAGTTCCAAATACCGCTTTGCTTGATTTTAAAACTCACAACAATTACTATTTTTCAGGTTATGATTGAATACAGCTATATCTGAGAGCTCAGGTTCAAATACTGTAGGAAATATCAAATAATCCCTTTACATAATAATAATATTTTGTCCTTTCACAACTAGGATCCTACGGAACAATGCATATTTGCTCATAAATAATGGGAAATATTGTCTTGCCTTGGACTCTACCCCAATGAGTATGATCTACACTTAGCATAAATCATAACTTAGTGGATAAACTGAGTTTTACTCAACTGAAGCTGAAATACAAAGGTGGAGCTGTAAGGTCCACACATTTCCCCCTACCCCATTGTGTATCCTACATTATGCTTTCCAAAACCAGCTCCTTTTCCAGTGCTCCCACCAAGCCTTCAAGGTAGAGCACATACGCAATGCACAGACGCTTTACCCCATAAGGAGATTCTACTTTCCCTTGGGCTGACTGGAGATCAAATGGAGACATCCTTCATGCTGCCAACTAGGTACGGAAATTCCCGGGGGTTTAGATACTGCTTGGTTGTCTGCATATGGTAAGTCATTCTTTACTACAAGACTGTACCCAGAATTGTGCAGATACACCCAAGGGAGTTCTCAAAATCCCTATTAGGTCCTAGAAGTCATATATGTCAGCTCAACACAATGTCGAGTCAGGTACCATACGAAACACCACTATGTCCTTTCCCAAACCACTGCTAGCGCGCATGGGTGTGTATTCAGGGACGTGGATCAAACCTACAGAGCAATGCAGCAAATTTCACTCAGCAGATTTAAAGACTCCATGGTGAAAAAAATACACTGTGAGGTGACTGCAAAATCCCCCTTTGCTGCTGACAGCAGAACAAACATCAAAGCCAGGACTCTGTTTCCAAAGCAGAGGGAGAAGGGAGTTTCTCACTCATATTTGGAAGGTGCAGGACACACGATACATGTTTGCTCAGTTACAGGCATCAGGCAGAGAGCAGAAGTTCACAGGCACACTAGAAGGTAAATCAGGCTACATTTAATAATTCTAAGTGCTGATGTCTTTAACACACGCTTCTGAAAAAAAACCCCACAACCCAGCAGCTGTTTGACTGTAATTAAATGTAGGACTTTCAATAAACTGAAGAAAGAAAAGCACAAGGGCAGACAGAATAAGTCTTCTCTAGGTCATTAGCAAAATCAAACACAAAACCTTCAGCATTTATGCACCCAGGGTTTGCAGTGAAAAATAACAGGCTTTAGGAAATGGCAGCATTATCACTGTTAAGGTCAGTTCTTAGGGAAGGACATCTTCACACAAAGCCAGAGCATTCCCCAGGTAAGTGCTGCACAGACCAGAATAATGTAGTTACAGTACGAGAGATGCTCACTGCTCCTCCAGCTCCTTTCTGCTCTTTGTGCCCAGGCTACCACACAGGACAGGTAGGTCTCCCAACCTTAGCTGCAGGCAGTCCCTGGGAGACAGCAACCAATACAAAGCAGATCACAGCTTGCACTCCCAGGTGTTCCATGGCCATGCAAACTGGACACAAAGCTCATGTTTTGCTTCCTTCTCTCAGTCAAGCTAGATGGGACAGAACAGTAGCTCACACAAGTCCACAGAGCACATAAGTCCGGAATTCACACAGTGCTATCCACAAGGACTTGGATGCAGCCAAGCAGATGCCCCTCACAGCAGCAGATGAGCCAGGAGCTGAGGATAGGGCATCAACCTCTTCAACAGGGACACAGACCCACAGTGCCAAGCAAGAAGAGCAGAGCAGGTCCATGATGGCACCCACAGTGATCACCAGAGGCAGGTCAGCAGGTAAAGCCAAGAAGTCGGGAAGAAAAGGTCAGGACCAGCAATGTGCTCAACAGGACACAGGCATACCTACAGCATAGCTCAGGCAGGAGCCAAAGGCAAGGTGTCTGAGCTTACAAACACCTCCGGAACCAAAAAGTTCCAGATGAGATTTCTGCCAGCTCTTTGCCCTGTAACTCTTCCAGGCAGTCAGAGCGAGCCTTGAGCAGCCAAACCCCTGAGCAAGGAGAATACATGCAAACCCTTCTGATTTATTTAGGGCCCTGACAGCTCTCACCACTGCAAAAGGAATTTCTCAATCATTTTTATCGAAGTAGAATGGCCAGTCTTAATGCCTACCTTCAGCTCCACCGCAGTTTGAGTCAGTAACCCCTCAGCCCCACGGAATACCTTACAGAGCTCCACAGCACCCAGTGCACCATTTGGCAGTCACCAAGGTCCATGCTTCTTGAGGGTCTAAAAGAATTCCTATTTTCCATTTATTAGCCTCACAAAATGGCAGGAGTTGGTAGTAATGGGTATGGAGCTCTGATCTCTAGGTGAGTGCAGAGTGCTGGGGAAGTGTTCATGGCAGCGGTGCCCAAGGGGAACCTTGAGAACTCCCCTTCACCCACTTCTAATTTTGTGGCCTCACTGACATACCTTTGCATCCTGCAAGTGTTTTGACGCACCCACACCCAAAGCAGTCTCATTTTAAATTCTTTATCTTCCCAAAGAACAATTATCTTCCTGATACATTCTTGTTGCATTCAACCCATTAATCTCCCTACTTGTCAAGAATTCTCAGAATTGAGCAATAGCACCAAAAACATCCATCCTTTTGTCATGAACCACCCCCTGGGATCAGCATAAACACCCACTCATAGCAAGGGGAAAAATCAGTGTTCACAGAAAGCAGACTTGTGCACACACCAACGCACCATCTACTTCTGCTTCTAACCTTTCTCCGAGACATTCAACAGGGAGTTTGGCCTGAGATGCCGTTTGTATATTCTACGCATTTGGGGTAAAACTGGCCTATTTTCCTGTCTCCATTCATCTCCTTCTATTATTTGAAGTCTACAGTTAATCTTTCTTCAGTGGGAATTGTAGCAATGTCTTCTTTTTATGCTATCGATCATTGTAATGTCTGCGTGGAACAGCTAATGTAACACAATTCACTCATGAAGAGTACGAAGGCTGTCAGTCACGGTAGTCTCTAAATGTTTTCAGAGGAGCACAGGCCCACAAAATTAAGAAGAAAACAGTAAAGAAGGAAAACCAAGGAGGAAATACTAAGGTTTTTCAACCATTTTTCCTAACAGATTCCTAAAGACTTTGCAAAAGGCCAGAAGAAGGGAAGCAATAAATAACATGCAGGAGAAGTCTTGCTAACAAAATTAGCTCTTTCTGAGGCTACTTTCAACAGCAAACATGGTACTGGTCTGAGATTCAGGTGACGGAAGCTCTGCCATCACTGCTTATCTTGGTCTTGAGCAAGTCACTTAATCTGAATTCCCCCTCCCACCCCTCCTGCTCTTTTTTCTCAAAATGAAAAAATGCTTTGGGAGAAAAGACGCGTTCACTCCCGTCCACGCATTGCGGACTCAATGGGAGCCCCAAGAACTTACCAGGATTTATTTACTTAAAACATAGGATACAATAGTCCTTGCCAAACTCAATTACTCACCTCCCTTGTGCGAGGTGTCACCTTGCTGGCATGCAGGCACTGCACAGGGCAGGGCTGCTGCCAATGCAGAACTGAGAGCAGCGTCTACGCTCCCCTCACTGCAGGGGTAACAGCACCATGTACACAACACCTAGGGCATCTCTGCTTGTAGGTACACATTCGGCTTAAGAAAGCAGCCATGGCACCATGGGAGACAGTGTAACTTTAGTTTAAGACTAGCTTCTATAAATTTGTTGTCAATAAAGGCAGAAAACAGACTATAAAAGCATAAGGATTTAGGGCTTGTTTGAGGATTTTTTTTCTTTTTTTCTCCACTTCCTAAGTTCAAGAAATAAGAAATATTCTTTAACATTGTTTCAAGATTGATTAAACCTGACACGAGACTTCAATCCTCCTAAACTCTTGAAGTTTATCAAAGTCCATGTAGATTGCATTTGAAATCCGTAATCCCACATGATCTGCAGCTTAGGTACCTACTTCCTGTCTCGCAGCAACAAAACCACATCGGGAGGATGCTGTCTGGATGTGTCTCGCACAAGCGGTGATAGCAGAAGCGGATGTAGCATACGGCTGCAAACAGGCACGTACCGTAACTCTTAGCAACTAACACTGAATAGGCACCAGCACTGGTAGAACCGAGTGTCCCATGTAAGGCCAAGTTAACTCCTAGAAGAGTCTGTGTACCCCAACCACGCCTACAGAGCCATTCTTCTGCTGTCTTGTATTCTTGACAATTTCCTATCTTCCCCATCACTTCCAACCAAGAGAGGCATTTGAGAACCTGAAGTCCAGCCCTGGATGATACAAGGTGAACCTTGAGGCTTCCCTGTCAGACGACCTCTACTGCTTCAACTGGGATAAACATCTCCAGATAGCGTGCTCTTTTGCCTTCCTACAGATCCGAGAAGCTGACTTGTTGGTCTCATCATTCCTTTCTCCAACAAATGGAATGACCTCTTTGTTCAACACATTTAGTAGAACGATGCAAGTAATGGAAAAAGTTCTGCTGATTTCCATGACAAGATCACTTCTCTCCCAGTAAAAGTCTGTGGGATATGAAAATCCAAATATTTTCCATTTCTTACGATAGGAGTAAGAAAAAGTTCTTTAAAACTAAAATGATACAAATGTGACCCAAACAAAGGCAAAAGTTTCTTGCAGGGTTTTTACCTCTCATTTGACTGACTTGCTTCTAGTAGCTTCTGATCCCAGCTTTTTTTTATCTATCAGGTTTCATGAAAGAGTAGAGATGAAGGCTAGGAACACCCCACTGGCTGAAAGTGGCACTCACAGGTAGGCATATTCAATTTCCAACTTCAAAAAAAATCAATGACAACTGATACTAAAACTTACCTGACCAGGAAAACGTGATTAAAAGTAGTAACACTACCATGTGCTAAAATATTTTTCAAATAAACCAATTTCAAGTTGAGATCAATTCAGGATTACGATAGCAAGTGAAGTGGCAACATATTGCTGGACATTAGATCAAAGGCAACGCTCACTCTCTGGCTCTAAAGCCACTTGACAATGTATTTGTAACTATAAACAAGACAACCCACCATTTGTCATCAGTTTCACCGAGTCGTGAAAGAAATGGTTGTATTAACTGTAACACATATTATTTAGTAGGATCTCTTGTGTGTTTCTCTTGCAATAATTCATGCTTAAATTTATGGGAGGCATAAAATTCCTGTGGCAGATTGCCTGAAAGAACTAATGGATCTTGCATGACAGTTATTGACGGCAAAAAGAACTTGTAACTTGCAATATGTTCTGCTTAATTGGTACCTTTGGTCTCAAAGAAGACACATTAAATAAATGTTTTTTAATCATTTCTCTTTGTTTGAGGTACACAGCAAAATTTACAATGGCCTCACTTGGACTTCATCATCAGCTTTTTATAACACATCCTTTCAACCCCCACTTGGTAGATTAGATTGGACCTCGAGAAGAGATTAATTTGCAAAGTACCATCTGAAAGATAGATCCAAGAGAATGGGGTCATTGCAAAATCAAATGTCGGCAGGTACTGAGTGTAGGTTGAAGGGGGCCTCTTTTCTACCTCTGCATACGGCAATGAGAGGCTACAGCAAGTATAAACAATTTGGCAATAAGAACATTGCCTTAGAATAGGAACCTGTAAGAACAAACAAAATCCCACTTCTGGGACTCATTATACTATCAGTTTGAGGGGGAAGAGAGAGAATTTCTGATATTTTTCTCCACTGTGTTTTTGCAAGTCTTTTTACTCATAAATGGCGATCCTTAATGGTGTGTTACGACGACTGCAGCAATCTCCTGCTCACATGTGCACGCACGCACACAGCAATGCCCCTGGGATCTCCCAGTGGGTGAGAGCAGCAGCCCCAACTGACAAAGCTACACCAGTTAAAACTGAAGAAACAACCCCAAGCCTTAAAAGAGGATGCAGACTTTAGACCTTCTTTCGCCTACTTCAATACAAGGAGAAACGAAAATGTGAAATTGAGAAGCCCCACAGAAGAAGTTCAAATCCCATCCTGAATAAGGAGCAGATGGGACAAGGACCTGTAGCCTCTTTCACCCCAGGTAGCTCCTTGAGGACTGGAGTGTTCTTCCCTTGCTGCGGGGCACAGGGCTCCCACTCCTCAGGGGACAGCAGGCAGATGACATCTCACACCAAAAATTTTAAAACTGGCTACAGAAGATGAAAAAGATGTTGACCTAATAAAGCCTCTCCCTCTGAGCCGGGTCTCGCAAGGACTCAGGTGGATGTTATAGACCACACAATGTATCTGAAAAAGGACAAAATTTAAAATAACATAGCCTGGTATTTCTAGAGCAGAAAAAAAACCAGTTCTGAGTATGGAAAGAGCTCTCCCTTGTTGAGGAAACATACCATCACTATAATATACATTAATATACACTGCCTGCTATGGACGGGCAAACAATATTTCATTTGGCATAAAATTAGGATGGTGGAGAGATAGAAAAACTTGAACCTGCTCAAAGCCCATCACCCAGTTAAAGCACCAAAACACTTTGAACACGTCTGAAGTGACAAAGCCTCTGTAGGTCAATGCTGTAAACCACACAGCTGGGGGGCTTCTCAAAGGGCTGCCAAGAGCTGCAACTTGAGGGAGGTTGGATTTATTGTACTACAAACAACATCATATTAAAAGGTTACAGAATACATTGGTATCCAAGGTTTGCAATTCAACAGTTAACTCTTACAGACTGGGTTAATCTTTAACTAAACTGAAAGTAGTAAGGTCCCCAGGCCATCCCTGTCGATGAAGTAGGAGCTACCTGTTATTCATACCTGTCCTTTGCCACAGTCACACCCGAGTCACTTCTTCCCTTCTCCGAACAACCTACACCATGTATCAGAACTCCTCCCTTCCTTTAACTTGTGAATGCTGCACAAACAGGCTGTGATTTTCAAGAGCTCCCCCATTACATGTGTAAGTTTTTTGACAGTCTTTTGTGCAAATTAAAAGGAAAAAAAAAAAAACAAAACCACTTTACAAAAGGACTAAGTCATTTCTAGTGGGAATACCTCAGAAATCTATGCAAGTATCCGTGGTGCTTTTGTCTTCTGTGTTTTGTTCTTCTGAATAAGAATTAGCAGAACCAGATGTTTGCGAATGAGTGATTAGCATGAAATGCAGTATCAGCAAATCAAATCAGCAGGTTTTATTCTCCAAAATATGTGCAAATACTTCACTGTTACATTCACTCGACTTCAACCTGGGCTGCTTTGGCTCTACTTCTCTCTTCCAGCAGCTTCTCCTCCTCCTAAAAGTTTTTAACAGATTTATTGAAGTTTTATTCCTGCTGCAAGTCTCCGTTACTCACAGCGTTAAATCTGGGTTTCTGTTAATTGCACATTTAACACACCAGCACAGTAACAGCCAGGAGGAGTTAAACTTGAGTTGTTTGGGGCTTCCCCCCCACCCCTTTTTCTAAGCGTCGCTGGGAAGCACTACCAAAGAGTAGGGAGGATTCACATTTTGAAAATAGCAGAGAACAAAACAGTGTGTAAATATGAAAACAGTAAGAATTTCCAAGAGAATTCCTTTACCCTTGAAGATTCAGGTCTGTATTAAGCGCTCTTGACCTTCCATAGCAGAAGATCAAAAGTTCTGTCATCCAGTTTTAATTCTTCTTTTTCCCCCCACTATGTTTTTTCAAACAAATCTAATTTCAGAAAGGAGAGGGGCACAACACTGCAAAAACCATTAGCCAAGAGAAAACAGCAAATGTCTTCACCGCTGTATGACTCATCAAACAGAAGAAAATCAAGGACGCTGATTAGGCTTTTTGTGATGGGAAGGAGGATGAATGTTCTGCAGGTTACAGCTCATGAGGATACAGCTTCACAATAGGCCCATTCTTTCCTGAGCACCTGAGTAATACAGGTCAGGCGCTTAACTGGGGAGGGGGATGCTAACTTTCCAGCATAATAATTCAGTGAAACCACATCGGACAGGGACTGTGTGATGCTGCAGTGCCATACAGACAGCGTCCCAGAATTCACTTGCTTATTTTGCGTGACAAATGGCTCCCATTTCTGTCTCTGCGGAGAAATGGCTCACTGGCTTCTTAGCTCTCTTAAGAGAAGTTTGTGCTCTGCTCTCCTCATCCTCTCTTACTACTTGGTTTTCTTTAGGCTTTAACAGTTGTCCAATCAGTAGGTTTTTGTTATTCCTTTGGCTTTTTTACATCCCTACTGCTCAAGGTATTTTGTGTTTGTTTCTACGAAAACAACAACAAACTATCTCTTCCAAGCCACAGCAGAAGCAAAGCCCAACCGGTAATAACACTTTCACAATGCTAGTGGGTTGTAGGATTACCAGGTGTGATGCAGCATCTTGGGGAAAGATTTACACAAGAAAGGAGCAGCAGGGAAAAGGAAACAATGGCTGAAACAAGGCCAACAACCTGGTGCTTTACATCAGCGCTTTCTACAAGAGCATACTCCGAAGAAGAGTAGAAGGATGAGATGACTTGGGAAGGAGTATGGGAAAAATGTCTGATTTTCTCCTTCATACTGGAGACCTCCAAGGCACTGATGGAGTATTTTCAACCAGAATCCTGCTTGCAGCCATGTGCAATAACAGTGCATCGCAAGACCACAAGATCAGCTCTTAATGAATTAGCTGCTTGCAAGGTGCTGTATCTCAAATGACATAACATGTCAGGGTCTCCCGAGTACTGCTTAGTCTTTAAAAGGCAATTTTATAAAGATTCTGTTTGCAGTTTAAGGTTCAGAAACACTGGAAACTAATGATTTGTAACCAAAATTAAATCCATGTCTCCATTGATTTTGTTTTAGTTATTTGGAAACAATATTGATTCCCAAGAGATGCATCTAAACACCAGGTCTGAGGCCTAAAGAATTTCCATAGTATTGATTAAATAGATGCTATCTATCACTTTCACTTTTAATGAGACATTTTCTCTTACACAAGATACTGTACTTTATAGAAAGGTCAAATGTGGATCCTGTACAAGACAAAAACATCAGTGCACCCAACCAGCCTCAGCTCCAGAACAGCCAATTTTTTTGTTTCTTTAATTAAATAATGAACAATTGTTTTCATTCCTGTCCCTCAAAAGTTATTTCATTAACATGCTTTGTTCTTTTGATAGTCAGCTCTGCTAACATTTAACCTGTGCTTTGGTCAGACTTTCTTTAAAACTAAGACTGCTTTTTCCCTGTGGTTTTATAGGACACAATAGAAACCTGATTCACGACCAGGTCAGTGCATTACAAATAATAATGATCCTCATTAAAGAAATCCCCATTACTCTTTGAGGCAGCCTTCCTCTGGGCTAAATGTCATTATCTCTGCAACGCTCTCAAACAAAACCAGCAAAACCAGAAGTGACAGTCAATACAAAGGCATTCACAAAGGAAGCTGATGTGCAACAGTATTCACCACCCCATGGGGAAATACGTATCACTAGGAATTCAGTAAGTGATACAAGTGCTTATTATACATTCAGCTGGGTAAAAGATGAGAAAATTTCCTCCAGGCCTCAGAGAGAATGACTTTAAATAAATCCTTATGGATTAACGATACTTCCAGTAGTATTTGGCAGCACACAGACAGAATACACAAGTTACCAAAATAGGAAGGCTGAAAAAATAGGGAATTTGCCCTATTTATCCCCACAGAAGCGTGGAGTGACAGCATAGCAGCGCCCAGCATCATCAGTCAGTTGCAAACCCACAGATGGGAGCAGCAGAACAATAATCCAAAACCACTGAAAGAAGAACCAGATTGAAATAATAATTTGGGTTGAAATGGCCCTTGGGAGGTCTCTACCCCAAGCATCTGCTGCCTCTTGCCCTTCCATGAAGCACCTCCAAGAAAAGCCTGTCTCAAATTCCCCAACACCATCCCTTTGGGTGGCTGGTGAGCTGCCAACACCTCTCAGCAGACATTTGCTCTACCTTGTGGCCCGGCCAATGGCTATTTCCAGAGCACCCACAAAACCCAGTGTCAGTAAACATCTGCTGCACAGCAGAGCACTCGGGCAGCTGCTGAATTTTCCATGCATAAATGCCCCAGTTTAGGAGAGTAGGGCAATTTGGTGCTTTAGATCTGAGCAAATCGTGACTGGAACTTGGTGATCTAATGACTGGTACTTGCTGATTCATGGGCTTCACCACCACCCCCCAACATTTAATAAGAGAATCTGGTTTTATTTAAAATACTTCAAATCTAAAATACGCATTTTTCTTTATAAATAGAAATTTCAATATATTATTAAAACATTCATCAATGCCTAAAGTTACTGGGCTTCTACTGAAGCCAAGTAAATTAACAAATTAAACGGTAATATCCAAACACTAAATGCTATTGACAAAGTTTATGAAAAAAATGAGGAGGGAGTCACTGTCTTAAGCTGGATTTTGGTACATAATAAACCCAGCCTGGACATTTTAGCTCTTTTTCCAACAGGTTCCAAGACTATAATCTCTGTACCCTCCCCACCTTCCCCCAATCTAGTTCAGTTTAATATGTAATTCTTTTGAAGTAAAGAAGCAGCTTGAATTCACAAATCCAGACATTTCCTTTCTGTAATCAATTAATAAAACCTAACTTTTAGAATTAAAAACTAGAGGAAAGATATTTTGATCAGAAGTCATCAGTTCGATTCACCAAGTGCTGATAATACTGTCTTTAATAAACCAGCATTACACGACACGATAAAAATGGGAAATATATGTTGATTACATTTTGCTTCATTATTCCGTACATTTAGTGTTGATTTATTTTCAGGTACCAGTTTTCTGCATATGTTTAATTCCAGTTTCTATTCAAAAGCCAAAACAAGCCTTAGTCAAAATGAATCTAGTAAATAAGGTATTCGGGCCTGGTTAGCAAAACCAACTGTAAAATTAAGGAGCTAACCTAATGTGCATTAGAGCTATGCATCTGTTCATGTCATACAGTAGATACATCATTAAACTCTAAAGCTAGGTACATCATTAAACTCTAAAGCTAGGCACCAAATTCTGCTTAATGACTTGACTTCATTGAAAATCCACATTCTAATGGTTACTAGTTAATCAGAATAAACCTCCCTTCAGAAAAACGACCTTTCAAAATATAAATAGAAAGCAAGAACGATACTGATGGCAAAAGAGCAGTTTCTGAATTCTGTTTGGGATCACCCGTTTCCACTGATGCTTTCTAGCACCTGAAATGCACCAGTATAGCCTCCCCAAACCTGCACTCCCCACTGCTGTACTGAGGTCTGCATTAGGCCCTTCCTACATTACCGTGCTTAGGGAGCAGCAAGGGAACATTATCCCCTGGGCAGGCACGAGGCAGAGGTGGAAGAGTTATGTGAAGCCCAAACCAAGATCCACCCGCACGCAGAGAGCCCATCACCTCTCCCAGCAAAGCCAGCACTCGTGTCCACGGGCTGTATGAAGGGTGAGCTTTCACAAAACAGAGCAGAACTGCAATGAGCTTTTCTGCCTTGCCCTACGCCAGGCGCAGCGGCAGAATCGGCCAAAGAAGTGCCACACATCACCTATATTAAATGCATCTGTAGCAAATGGCAGCCAACAGTAATTCTCTCCATCTATCCGCTAGTATGTAGGGACTAGAGGATGAAATGCTGACCATATATAGCCCACGACACAGGATCTGGTTTATTGCTAAAAAATTTGGCACTTCCTTATCATGTCATAAATCAGCACTGAGGGAATAAGCACATACATTTTCCAAACAGTGTATTAAATCAATTGCCACCAAGAAAATAAAAAGGGTGGTAGCGACATGAACAATTGTATCCTGCCTGGAAGACAGAGAACAAAAGCAGTTTCTTTAATTGTATTTTGGCAGTTCCATTCACACTGATATAATCAGGTTGCATCAGCAACTGTGTCACGATCTACCTTTAGAGATTCACAACCTTCCTCAAGAAAGACTTCCCCGGGCCAAAACTTGCTATTTGAGATCCTTATTACCAGCCTGGATGTTTGCTCATTGAGAAGAAACATTGAATGTTCAAAGACTCAGGCTCTCCCCTTGCTAAAACATGACTGCACTTTGTTTTTTACCTGGACAGTTCTTTTACAGCACTACAAATGCAGAGAAAGAGCAGAAAAGAGAAAATCGTTAAGTGGAACGTCGATGGCTAATCCATCTGCAAACTCTGGCTCCCTCCCACAGCCACAGGGACCCAGGGGCTCCACCACACCAGCTGAGGCCCAATTAAAAGCTCCTGGTCCCAAGTGGTTGGAGGTGAGCATTTGACTAACAGCAGCCCAGGCAAATCCAATTACTCCCCAACTCTCAGGCTGGGAATGATTACAAATATTTTTATAATGGTTATTACGGTTTTAGGGTAACTGTTAATCTCAATAAGGTCCCACAGATCAAAAC
>JAAGNO010013536.1:100421-121493 GCA_033439905.1 Ceryle rudis | reverse complement strand
GATTACAAATATTTTTATAATGGTTATTACGGTTTTAGGGTAACTGTTAATCTCAATAAGGTCCCACAGATCAAAACAAATGGTTTTCCAGGCACTTGTGTTAAAAAAAATAAATGCTTTAATGAAATCCTCCTTGAAAGCAGTTTACCTTTAAAAGCTCATTCTTAAAGTACTCCCTCACTTCTTCCACCTGCCCACCTATCCCAGGGTTTCTCCTGCCACCTTCTACAGTCACAAGATTCAGATCCATCGAGATAGAGGGGCCAGATCCAAAAGGCCACAATTACAAGGCACTCACAAAAATCAGCTGGACAAATACCAGCTCCCAAAAATAAGAATAATTTTTAAAAAAGTTTCCCTATTACATACAGACAAGTTGTCCTTAAAGAACAAAACGCTAGTGACAAAACATGAATGCCAGACACGGTGTCAGATTAAGTGACTGAGATTAGCCAACCGAAAATCACCATGTGCTACTAGAAAGGTAATTAAAGGTGAAGTTCCATCTCTGTATTGCAGAAATCTACCAGTGACGAAACCACCTGGAACTTAGGAACCAGTGAGGAGCATTCCAGAAACACTTATCTGGACAAAAACCTGAATAAACAAGGTAACTTAAAACGAAAGTATATGTTCTTACATACTGTTTCAAGATACAAATATTCAAAATCTATCTTTTAAGCA
This sequence comes from Ceryle rudis, assembly GCA_033439905.1. Taxonomy (NCBI): domain Eukaryota; kingdom Metazoa; phylum Chordata; class Aves; order Coraciiformes; family Cerylidae; genus Ceryle; species Ceryle rudis. The sequence continues at coordinate 120,809 of JAAGNO010013536.1, read as the reverse complement.
CACACTTTAGAGGCAAAAATGTATTGGAAACAAAACCTATTTCACAGCAGCAACAACCCAGTTTTAGATCAAGGGTGCTTTCAGAAGTGCTCCAAGAACATCACTGGCTTCATCCTTCCCACAAATCCAAATACTCAACCAAAACTGCTAAGCCATCTGTATACCACTGTTGTGACACGATGTAATTGTTTCCATGGATATATTAATCCAGCTCTATACATGACACAAGCTGGTTAGGAGAGCAAGCTTAACGCACTGACATTTCAGCATTCATATTCTGTCAGGCACCCGGAGATTTTAGTAGATTTTTCTCCTGTGCACTTAAAGAGAGTAGAGAGGTGGCTTAGAGACATTTTCCTATACAGATCACTAGCTTTGTCTCAGTTGGAAGAGCGTTTTTTTTTTATTGCCAGAGATCATCAGGATGCTAGGATACCTATGTCTTTCACTTTTGGTTTTACATGTGGCCCTAATTCCAGAGGTTTAAGCGAAGCTAAGTGCTTAAGATGTTACCAACCTGAGTTTCACCTCAGAGTTTCCATTGCTAACCAGACAGCTTCAACATCTATTAAAAAAGCAAAAGAATCATAGAATCATTTTGGTTGGACAAGACCTTCACGGTCATCAAGTCCCAACTGTTAACTCAGCACTGCTAGGTCATGACTAAATCATGTCCCTCAGCACCACATCGCCACAGCTTTTTAACCCCTTCAGGGACGGGGACTCCACCATTTCCCCAGGCCAGGGCTTGACAACCCTTCTGAAGAGTAACTTTTTTCTAATACCCAACCTAAACCTCCCCTGGCACAACTCAAAGCCATTTGCTCTTGTCCTGTCATTTGTTACTTGTGCAAATGGGCCAACCCCAAGCTCACCACAAACTCCTTTCAGGCAGTTGTAGAGAGCAAGAAGTTCTCCCTTGAACCTCCTTTTCTCCAGGCTGAACAACACCAGTTCTCTCAACCACTCCTCTTAAAAGTTGTGCTCTAGACCCCTCACCAGCTTTGCTGCCCTTCTCTGGACCCGCTCCAGCCCCTCAACGTCCTTCTTGGAGTGAGGGGCCCAAAACTGACCCCAGGATTTAAGATGCAGCCTCACCAGTGCCAGGGGCATGATCCCTGCCCTGGTCCTGCTGGCCACACTATTTCTGATCCAAGCCAGGATGCTGGTGGCCTTCTTGGCACCAGGGCACACACTGACTCATCTTCAGCCAGGTGTCAACCAACGCTCCCAAGTCCTTTTCCATCGGGCAGTTTCCAGCCGCGCTCTCCCAAGCCTGGAGTGTTGCAGGGGGTTGTTGTGACCCAAGTGCAGGACCCGACACTTGGCCTGGTATCAGATGAGGTACATATAAATGCGTGGCATCACATTCTGCTACCCACCACACAGCTTCTATTTTGGCAAAAGTAAGAAATACAGAACGGACAAGAAATAGCAGATATCGACAAAGGTCATTATTAAACAGTCTCAATGTTACCTGGCATTCTCATTTGTCATTAACTGGAGGGACAGCCTGGTAAGCCACCAACCTTGTCCTTTTGTAGTGACAGAGAATAAGAGGTTTCAGTCTCAACCATCTACAACTTGGGTAGAAAGAAGAAAGAAGAACTGCCACAGTAAATGCCCAGTTAGCTTCCCTGGGTTATAATCAATAACATGAGGAGAGGAAGAGGAGGTCTACGCATAGCTGTGAATCCCAGAATAAAAAATAAAAATAAAAATCCTCGTAAGACTTTGTTTATGCTTCTGCCCTTCCTTGGAAGCTGGTCATTAACAAATCGGACACAGACATTAAATGTGAAGCTTATCTCTTAAGGGTTTGCCAAACTCTGTTGGCAGCCCTAAACTCATAAACCTTTTGCAGAGTGTGCATCACAGCAAACTAAACTTTATACATCTTTACCAGCATTTACACCATACTTACCATCCAACATCTGAAGCCAAACTACTCTGTTTTAAATATTCAGGAAGACATAGGAACAGCTGCAGGCGCAGATGTTTCAGTGAATGTAAAAACAAATTGAAAGCAATCAGGAAATTTTGAAGAGCAGATGAGTAAGGATGGACAGTACTGGATTGCTTTGTTACACCCAGTCACAGGCACGAGGCGTGGATATAGAGAGAGGGAGGATGAAGGAAAGGGGTGGTATTGGCAGTCCCAACAACCTACTTTACCAACAGGTCCATCCTCCTCTGAAGAACACCACAGGGGATGCCAGCTCCTGCAAACTAGAGACAGTTATTAACTGCCCTTGGAAAATGAGATGCAGAGAGGGCAAAGGGGAGACATTCTTGTTTAGCACATTTAATAACGCACCTTATTATTTTTACGCTATTTTAAAAAAAATTTGTTCCACTGGAAGAATTTTGGGTCTGTGAGCGATGCTATCCCTGTAAAGCCTGCCAGTGTGTCCCAGATCATGTGGTGATCCATCAAACCAAGGTACAGGAACTGGTTTTCAGTAACCAGCTCCCAGATTACCCACTGCACCCAAAGAGGATAGGGTGCACTTCTTAAACTTCACACATTCATTCTACAGCCATAAGGCACAACCTGAGAAGCAGAATCGTAGTTTAGGGGCTGGTGACAGTCAGAGGAACGCCTACAAGTACAGGAGAAGACGGATGCCTGGGCCAGAAGGTCCCTGCAAGGCTTTGCAACTGCACCATGCAGGCCGCTCTGTTCACAGAACAATAAAGTCAGATGCAGCAGAAACCACTTAACCCTTCCCAGGATCCAAGAATTAGGGTCCAGCTTGCTGTGAAAGCAACAAGTGTCTGGAAAGAGAGCACTGCACCATCACCACCTCTCCCTGCTTCCACCGGAGGCCTCTGCTGCGCATGAATTGTACCGTGACTCTGAACCGGGCCATGTTTGTTTGTGAGTGCAGCTCCCATCTAAAGAAATAAGCCTTTCCAAGGAATATGAGGGTATCCATAATGCTGTTTGTCTGCTAACAGAGAAAAAACATTAAAGATGCCCTGAAGAAAGGTGTTCAGATATAAGCTCTTCCTTGAAGCATTCTGCAGTGCTTATAGCTCTAATGCAAGTCTGAAGAAGTCAGCAGTTTCCCACTGACTTTGATGGGATTTAGGTTTGGTCTTTGATGGACAAAAAGAAAACCATAGCCATCAGAGTTTTTAAAAGAGCTCCCGTAAATGCAGCTATTCCTGCATTAAAGGACTAGTAAACAAAGCCATTACCTGTAATTCATCCATCTCCAAGGGAACTTCCCTTTAAGAACTACAGAAAAAGAACATTATCATCCTTTTTATCCCATATCCTGGTAGAAGGAAATATGCCAGAAAAAAAGATAAGATGACATTGATTTCCCCTGGAAGAGTGAAAGAATGACTCATCAGATGGCTCCTCTCAATAAAAAGTCCAGTTTCACAGTAGAGGGGAGAAAGCCTGCCCTGGGCTTTGGTGTTACACAGGGAGGAAAAAAAAGATTTACGGAGATCCTTAATAAACAGATGAGATACATCAGAGAAGTACAAAATCCTGGTCAAAGATTTAAGTGAAAACTGATTTGGAAAAGGATGTCACGTTGTTAAAGGACTTTTTTTTGACTTTTAAATGCTTTCACGCTTCATAAGAACCAAAAAAATACATCCCTACAACTCTTGTCAAGATAAAAACCTCCAAAATTTCCTTCTGCAGAACAGCAATGTCCTTGAGGTGCTCAGCACCACAGTGCAATTTGAACACAGCACCGTCTTCCACCTGCAGGAAGCCAAGCTCTAGACAGACACTAAACAGCAACAGATTTCATAGAACTGAAGTATGAGAAAGGAGAAATGTAAATATTGCTATAGCCACATCTCATCGGTTTTGTCTTCCTAAACAGAGCTCTGACATGATGGATGTGCTGCTGACACCCAGTGTTATATTGGTTGCCACTTTTAAAGATCATGTTTTAAATCTCAAGTGCAGAAACAGCTACATTGTAGGCACTAATAAATAAAGGGCTTTTTGACAGCTATGGAAAGGGGAAAAGTTAGGCATCTACTGCCAAGTTAAAGTAAACCCAAAATTCTGGGTTTGTAGCAAGACTTAGCAAAAGCTAAAGCAATCAAAAAGTTTCCAGGATGTTATTTCTTTTCATTTCAATGAAATCAATGAACAAGCACTTCTCTCAACACACAGTTCCTGGATCTCTAGGTCACCAAGGACATCAGTACAAGTGGTGCTGCACTATCAAACCACTGACTTCTGTATACACAGCTGGTACTGAGGACAGGCTGGGTGTATCACGGCGTTTACCACCGGCAGAATAAAACAAAGTGGGAAGATTTCCACAGAAATACTCCACGTTCTTATCTCTACCACTGTGTACGTTCTTCACATTGTCCCCACCCGGGCCAGACTCAAAGGCATTTTGCAGGTACTGGGTTCCAAACACCATAAACCCACCCTGATTCACATGGCTTTTCTGCATCACAGTAAGTTACCATCCATGCTCAAAAGCAAATTGAATGGGCATTATGGGCTGGGAGAGGAAGAGGGAGGGAGGGGAGGGAGCCTGTAGTACTTCCCAGGGTTGTCTATTTATACCAAAATTGAAAGGCATTGGAAAACCTGTCCTGTTGAACAGTATTTTGTGATAGCACACGTTTGACAGGAAAAACATTCAGATACTTATCTGGCAGTACGTGTGGGTTGTTTAGATGGATGGAAAATAAAAAGAGCATGAGTCAAGGCCATAAACCTTGTGATTTATAAAGAAATGTCACTGTATTAGTAAAAAGGTGATTAAGTCAATATCCAGGGAGCTTTGAAGTAAACGTGACTTATAACTAAATAAGAACAGGTTGTGAAATTTTATATACACTGCCAGTGAAAAGTCGCACTAGAAAACATCCATTCTTATAAACGATCTGAAATACACAATAATTTCTGAATGGTTATTCCAGAGACGGATTGCAAAGGCATTTCACTAAATACTTGCACCTTTGCTTATTCTTCATGCAGCGAACACACATTTGATTTTTCTTCCTCGGAAGCAATAGCTCTGTCAGTCCTGAGGAACAACGCAGAGCGCTCGCTGTGCACAGCTCAGGGAGAGCAGCAGTCGGGCTCACGGGGTGGGTACGACACAGAAGAATAAGGAGACACGCAAACAAGGAAAGCAAACAAATGCTCTTATCGCGAGCAGAAGCTTTGTAAAGCTTTACGATTCAGGAAAGCATAGGGGCACCTCAGCACGTGTTGTTAAGCTATAACAAAGTGATTATCTGTCATTAGAACCTTCCTGAATCCCTCGCAGGATGCGGGATTTCCTGATACTTTTCGATTAACCTTCCTCTTTACCCTCGCTTCACTGCAGTAAAGGAGATTTGGTGACAGCAACACTCGCCACCTCTGCCTTCCCCTTCTATCTCCCCATGCTCCCTGCCACACAGCACAGGCGGGCAGAGCCCTACACGCTGCAGGACCTGCAGCGGCCACCACCAGTGTGGCTTCCCAGGGCCTGACCCTGTCTCTGCTGTAGGCGTGACATGCTGGGGCCAAAATGTGAATGAAGGCGCATCTCCTGAAGCCCAGAGGCTCCCGGCGCCACAGGTTCAGGCACCACACCAGTACGGTGCGGCAAACCTGGGCTGCATCACACTTCGCCCCTTACGTGGGACTTCATGCCTTCAGAGGGACCTGCAGCAGACTAAGACCGAGCATCACCATCATGACGTGAGCCACAACTGGAATTGATTCTTCTGGTATCTCATAGTTGCCACAGCCATTAATGTGATTTATGCTCTTCAGGATCTCATCCCAGTCCTCAGATCTATTTCTACTTTACAATCAACAACATCAGTTTTTTGTAGCATTTATACAAATGTGCCTCACAGTCCCTTTTAGCAGTGTCCAACCATGACTCTGCAGCAAAAAAGCATGAAGTTCCAGCCAGACATCAACAGTTACAGAGTTGCTTGTAATTTGTGTTAAAGGGAAGCTGCAGCAGCACGATGTGACAGACAGACCCCAGAGGCAGTGCAGGAGGTGTGGGTTCTGCTCCTACATCTGCTGTGAGCCTGTCGGGTGACCTTGAGCTAGTCCATTCACTTCAGCATCATGTCTATAAAGCTGAGCCAATACATCTGACCTCCCTCGAGATGAGCTTTGAGCTCTACCCATGAAAAGCTCTGTGCAGGAGCATGGGGCTATTGCATTATTACTGCACAGATACGTTAGCTCAGTTCTGTGGGGTCAGTTACAACACAGACAGGCAGAGGAAAATAGCTCAGGCTGGCCCTAGCAGAGGGGAGCTTTCGGAACAGTTGTAGAAAACCTGCCAGATCCCTCTGCCCAGGAGTGCAGAGCACTGGGCAGGGTTTGAAAGAACTCTGAGAGTAACTACGGCACAAGCTCTACAGGAATGACCACGCTGGTGTCACAAGATGGGCAGGAATTGGTGGTTTGGTTTGTTTTGGGGTGGGTTTTGTTTCATTTTGGGGTGGGTTTTGTTTCATTTTGGTTTTTATTGGTTTAACTCCTTCCTCTATAAAACCTCTTCATTTCTGCCAAACGGATCACATTTCTGTTTTAATAAACACTCACGTAGGAAAGAAAATTCATTAAAACCAACAGTTTCCTCAAGACAAAGCTATCTGGGATCATAAATCAATGATTGATCTTAAGAACGTATCTTTTGCTGCTCTAGGAAAAGCCAAGGCCTATACCCTGCACAAGAACGCATCCTCAAGTCAGTGGCCACACAGATGGTCCCAGCAACCAACAATAAGCATATCCCAGAGATGAGTCTCCCCTCCCCCCACCTCTTTGCAGGGCTAGGATATTGAAAGAGAAACTGAGGACGCTTCTCAAAACAGCCTTTGCAAGCCTCTGAAGTGTAGCCTCATTGGAAGTCATTAGTAACCAATTTGGGGATCAAACTAAGGTCCTAGGAGTAATTAGAAAACCAGAAAGTTTCTTGAAAACACAATCTGAGACACAGTTTAGAATGCAGCGATGCAAAAAGAATGACAGTGTGGAATGAAAAGAAACAGAAACAAAAAGATTGCCCAAGAAAGGGTGGCCAAAACATTTTGCCCACAACTCGTAGCACAGAAAGGATTACAACAAAGTGGGTATTAAAGAGAACAGCAATTTTATTGTGTTATGGCAAAGCACATTTTTAACATTCATGTCAGATCAAGAAAACATGCACAGTCAAATTACCAGCGTTTTAAGAGAATATAAAGTAAATCCCCTCCTTTAATTTTTCCTTTTAAAGTAACCCCCTTATTTCCTTAGAATTAGACACTGTCACCAAAAACAGTCTGGACAAGGACTCGGCTGCTCAGTTCTCTCCTGACCAAGCCCCTCACGTACAACCAATGCCTACAGATACTAGAAACCCTGCAAACGCAGAGGGTAACAAAATCAGCAGCAGTCAACAGCCTTCTGCTTTAGGTCTTCTAAGTGAGTTAAGATCAGCTGTACCCAAGAAAACTGTTATTCTCCAGTATCCAATTACTGCCCCATTAACATGCAGACCTCCAAATCCAGCAGCTCCCCCGAGAGCGCAGGACTCAGACAGCTCAGGGCTGTGAGTGAAAGTACCAGTTTGTACAGAGGAAAACAGCTCATTTTCAGCTAAGGCCAAAACGGCTGCCGTTGATGGCAGGAGAATTTTCTTCCCTTCCGAAGTGCACTGGGACCCTGCGTGGAGCAGCTAAGGGAGCAACAAAGGCTACTGCTTTTCCATGTGTTTGGTCTTTTCCACTTTCAGCTGATTCCCACCAGCAGCTCGTATTGCCCCACCAGACTGAGATGGGTGTCAGTTTGCCAGAAGGTGAGAGCCAAGCCATACCTTTCCAAGGGGTTTTATAACATTCACATGCCACTAGCATTAAGTCAGATAGTTTTTCCAGCTATTTTTACAACTGGTAATGAAAGGGTCACGTTGCTGCCACTTTTTAAGTGTGAACCTCCACTCAATTCCACAAATAATTGGGACAAATGTGAACCCAACTTTGGGTTTTTCAATCGTGTCCGGTTCAGATGTTACATAAGCTATTGTTAAAAGTTTTTCTGCCATTGTACTCAGGCACCAAATAAAAATTCTTTCAACTTTGAAAAGTTCAACCTGTTACTCTGAAAATTTCCAGATATCTGATACAATAGTACCTGCTCTTCCTCACTTTGTGCCTGAAAACCTTTACATGGGAGTCCAATTACCAGTCTCCCCTGAGCCATATAAATACAAAAAGCAGCTGTAGTTCCCAAAATAGCAATAATTTAAAACCTCCCCAAATCAGTGTACTTCAAGAGAAGCATCGCTGTCTTGGTCAGGAGGTTAATGAATCCAGAAGTCCTGTAAACACCAGTGTACAGACCCCTTGGTGGAGTTTTTCTACTATCACCAGATAAAGAATTACACTGTTCCTAGTCCTATGTTCTTCCTATACCCAAGGCAGAAAGCAAGCACCGAGGACAGGACAGCCTGACCAAACATTTCTAAGAGGAGCCCAGGAGAGCAGTATAGAGACCCTTACATGCAGCACCTGCAGAAGTCCCCAGGCCAGGGGGCTACACATGAGTGTGTTCACACCCCACCCGCCAACCGAACCTGCCTTTGAAACTGTACCACGGGGCAAAGTACTCCCAGAACTCTTGTACCTTGCAGGTACAAGAAAGGCTTGAAGAAAGCCTAATGAAAGCTTTCTGGGTTTTTTAAGTATCGGAAATCACCTGCCAGATTCATACAAGTGTCTTAGCTTAGGTACAAATCCTACATAACACACGTCCCCATCCACTGGCTTAGGGAATCCACGAGCCATAAACTGCTGGAGGCTGGCAGCCCGACACGAGACAGGAGCCTGGCTCCCTCCACTGCCATACTCTGTTGTAAGCGTTTACTTGTAAGCACAGCTCAAGGTGGGTGACTATACCAGACAGCACCTTGGTCCCACCCAATATATTTGTTCTTATGGCTCTACACTCCCTTCAGCCACAGCAGAGGTGTTCAAAGCAAGGTTTAGCAAAACAGCTCAGCAACACCACGCCACTCGCCTTAAATACAGGAAGAAACTTGCTGAAATATGAAGAGCTACATCTTTGGGCTCACCCCTCGTCTCCAGCAGCAATCAGACTGCAGGGTGGGAGAGTGTTTTCAGAGGGCAACTTGCCCATGCCAGCAAAACCCTCCCTGCATCTGCAGATGCTGCCGTACCTGCACTGCAGCCTGGAGGGTCAGCCCCCCACACAGCCCTGACGGTGCAGGAGGGGCTTTGCCTGGGAGAAGTGAGCTTAAGAAAGCGCTATTAAAGCTCCCTGACAAATAACTACAGCATGCTTGAAAATAGGACTCCTGTGTGCTGCTAAGTCCATTTATTTTTTTTAATAGAAGACAAAATTGTTGAGAACTTTTGGTATTAAAACCTGCTCGGCAGATAAGAAATAATTTCATGTTGTAACCAACCGTTTTTACAAAGTGTGGGAAGAAACAAGTGTGAAAATTACAGTTATTTATATTCAGACTAACAGCTGACAAGACTGCACAACAGCCCAGTAGCACAATAGCAATGGCTCAGAGTGAAACAAATTAGCTTGGCATTTTTAATTAAAAATTTTCTGCTTCCTGGAATGCGCTGATTGTCATCCCTTTCGCCTTGTCACAGATTGACAGAGTATCCTTTAACTGCTTTTATGTAACAAACTATTTCTATATTAAATATAGAAATATTAAAATGCCTTAGCTTATCTTTAGAGGCTCTTCATTGACATATATGCTGTAATTGAAATGCTGAGTGATGTATGCTATAAGAAACTGGAGGGTGGGGAAGCTAGAAGCTGCCTTTGACAGCTAAATCGGGGAGGAGGTTGGTTGTTTCTTTTTATTTTTAACAGTTTGGATAGTCTAGCTCATGTAGAACTCACTCTGGATTTCAGATAATGTTACATTATTCCCTGGCCAAAGACAATTAATTGGTTTGGTGCTGCACGATGAGATGCTTGCATGTCGTACAGGGCTGCTAACTTGGAGCCTCTTATGTTTTCCTTCAAGATCAAGCTCCTGAGAGATTCTTGGGTTTCAGAGTTTGTTTTAAGAATCCTTTCAGCTTTTGCGGCTTCAGAGAAAGGAGTTAAGCACTAGAGCAGTCCAAGACTAGAAAACAACCCAAAAAACCTTTAGCATACCTTTAAAACCTAAGCCAATGTTACAAGTTTCTTAACTCCTGATGCAGGACTACAGTACAGTCTCAAAACTTGTGAGAGTCCAGTGACTTCCCAAGTTTATGACAAGTGCTTACATCTCACTGAAGCTCAACAGGTTTAAGTGCAAACTTCTGCACTTGCCTCAACAACAGCCAGGGCGAAGATTCCTCCAACGTTTTCTTAAAAAAAAACCCATACTTCAGCTCCTATTTACTCCTCTATCTGCAAAATAGTATCGGACAACAATTTAAAAGCCAAGGCAGAGGCCAAGCAGCAGGACGGAAATGGTTTGGTGCTCTCTTCTGCTCTGTGTCCAGAGCGCACACAGCTTCCCATGGGGCGGCAGTGTGCACTGGAGGCAGCGGTGTCCGGCCCACATCCCAGTGGCTTTGGAGCATATAGGAAGAGGGAAGACAAGGGATGAGGGTAATTTGTTTCTCCTGTCCTCTTGAATAATGCAAATAATAAATACTAGAAAGCCTCATTCTCTACTAAATCGTAATTGTCAGGTAGCCACCATTCCCCTGCTACAAATTAGGCAATTATTTCTCAGTTTAGGGAAATGCTCACCTGTCATTTCTGTCCACTTTTGTTTAAACAGAGGCCTCAGGGGACTTAATAAATTGAAGCAGTTCACAATTATTGCCAAGATACGAAATGTGTTTATTTTTCAGCACCACATGTCGGATTGGGGAGTGGGGGAGTGGAATTGTGCTCTGTGTTGGGAAAGCAGATACATTTTCAAGATCTAAATCAACTTGTTGGCCTGAAAAAAAAGCATTACAAAATACGCTGGTATTTCTCATACTCTAAACAAAACCCACACAGCTCAAGGAGACTGTGTATTACCTTCCTTCCTCCCTATTTTAACAGGGATCGGAACTTTATTGGGTATGAGAAGCAGAGCACACATGTTGAGGAGGATGGTACTTACTTGCTCTGAGATTGTACAAGTAAAACTATTAGTTAAATTGAGTTTAATTACTCCAGTTTAATTAATTTAAAGAAATTTAGCATGTGTTGGCCTTTATCATATCCCAAATGAACAGGGACTTCTAATCTTCCACATCATCAAAATTAATTAAACTACCATGAATATTATTTCAGAGTACAGAATTATTCAGACCAGAAAGACCTCAGAATCTTTCAGTCCAAGACACACGTGAGGGGCTGTATAACACAAGAAAGGTTTATAAACTTCAACAGAAAGCACCTACACCTTCCAATGCTCACAAAGCCCACAAAATGGGGTGATGGACAGGGGAGGGAAAAATCAAACACAAAATTAACATATAGAAAAATCAGGTTTTCTTGTATTCAGAACAGAAATTCCCCATGGCAGCATTGCACAAAACAGTCCTGGGTGCATTTAGGCTTCTCCTCAGAAAAATTACCCAGTCTTTTGATTAAAAGTTGATCAAGCCTATCCTCCTGCAGCCTGGTGGAATGCATACAGTTGCAATCATCTGCCCAGGCACTGATGCAATGGGTGCGTTACTGTTGACTGGCTGGTCTTGAGCCAATTGTGATTCCCTGCTAAAGGATCAGAAGTTGATTATTAGCTGAGGAATTGGACACTAGAGGACTTCTTGGCATTCAGTATATTGGCAAATCCATCTATGAAACTTTCTGATGTAGCTGCACCAATTGCCTGATCTGCTTAGTCCCCCATTAATCCATCTGATTTTGACATTACACATCAGTAAGTTGTCAACACTGCTTCTTACTGCGGCTTAATGCACAAACCCAACGTGAACAAAATGAAGAAAACGGTACAAATATGCATTTAGCACACACACTGAGCACTAACTCGAATATATCTAACACATGACTTAAAATGAACCATGCTCACTGCTCGTGAATACAGCAACTTCCCTTAAACCAAGCCTTTTATTCCAAGGAGGGAAGAGGAGAAGGGATATAAAAAGGTCATCTTTTATTTTTTTAACCTAATTTGATACCATAAATACTAACTATTTCTATTTTTGTTACCGAGCAGCACTGCAACTGTCTATATTATTCGGGTCTCTCATATTTTATTTCCACATTTTGAAGTACTAAGATTTCCTTTAACAATAAATTATTAATTTTTTGATATGCAGCACTTGTTAGGGGGATAACTAATATCTCCTGTTGTGATTCTTTTGCTTATAAATCATTACAAGCACGTCAGCCTTAACTTCTTCCCACCACGGGGGTTTAGCTACCAGTGTGAGCAAAAACACTCAGTAAAAACCTGTATTCAAATTTTTTTCTAGGGGGATTATTTTGATTAGGGTGTTTCTTATTGGATTTGTAACTGAATAGACAGGGAATTTTGTTACATTGTCAATATTGCATTTTTCTGCTGTAAAACTGGTGGGGGAGGAATGTTTTTTATGGATGACCAGAAAAGCAAGCATCAGATGGAAAGGTAAAACATCTACAAGTTCAGAACACTAATGAAACCCCAATGTCCAGCAATACCATTGTGCTTGTTAGCCTCATCATTAAGCAGTGTTGCCAGAAAGCCTGCATATTTGCTTCCAATTGCCATCATCATTTGAAAAATATGCTCATGCCCCTTTCATTATTTCCCAGGACGCTGCCTGCCCACCAACATCCCCACACAAGCTGAAGGAGAGGGAAGATCTGAGGCAGAATACTGCTCATTGGCCAGACTGGAGCATAAAAAAACCCATCATGACACTTCTCACCCTTTGCAAACTGAATGTTTGTAGCAAACCTGGTGCTAAATCATTTGTTAATGACCTGATTTTGCAGCCCTTGCCCTGTGAGGAGAGACTGAGGCAGCTGGGCTTGTTCAGCCTAGAAAGTGGCTGCTTCAGGGGACCCAGTGTCAGCCACCCCATCCCTACATTGAGGGTATTAAAGAAATGCAGCCAGGTTCTACCCAACGATGTGTCGTTCCCAACACCTATGGCTGCATCAGTGATAACCTTTGTGAAAAGTAATCAGCTTCATAAAAGTATATCCACCGAAAGCAATGCTCATGAAGACCACAGATAACCAGACAAGAAATATCATGCCTGAAGAACCATAGAAGGGACAAACTCCTGTCCTCCCTGGCTCACTTCAGCACCCACACCCCCAGCTGAGCACAGCCAGGGGACACTTCCTAATAAACAGCATCGATGGGGCCACACTACTGGGAGGGGAGAGGGAAGAGAGAATGGGTGCTGCTCTGTGCCACTTGATCTTAGTGCTAGAGAGTGGCCCTCCCCTGTTTTGTTCACCATGACACCTGCTTTACTTCCTACCCTAGATGCAGGTCCCCCACCAGCTCATCCAGCCTTTCAGTTCAGAGCACTCTTTCTTCTCTACCCTGTTTTTGGTTACAATTTGTTCTGCAGTGATTAGATGAAGAATGATTAAAGAGACCTATAAACAAATTCAGTGAGCACATAAGACTGTTACACAACACTATCTGGATTCCTCCTCACTATGAAGTTGTATTGCTTGCTGCTAATCTTCTGCAAACCTTGCTTCCCATCAGCCAGTTAAATGCAAATCTTTGCTAACTTTTGCTTATAAAGAATTTGCATTTACAAGAAGCTTGCTATCATTCACATGGTGAAGCCTACATCGTGATTTGCATGCAGGACTCATAGGAACAGCATAACCGAGCTCTCGATGTCATTTTATCTCGTGAATCCAGCCTTCAACCTAACTCACGTTAGATGAAAACAAATCTTAAAATATTCCAGCCAGCACCAGCACAGCATCTTTAAGCAGCAGCACCTTTCTATCACACTTTATTTCTCTTTACATTTAAGGCTGCACTGTCAGCAATCATTCAGCATTTTTCTTTATTTCAGCCCTTTCCTAAAAACACAAAACCAGCAAATTAAACAGAAATGGAGTTGCCAGATTCTGTGAAGGTTGCCAAATAAACCATTACATATTTAATCAAATGAAAACCACTTGAACAACCAATTTTGACAGAACCTCCACGTTACACGTGCTGTATCACGTTACAGCAACTCACGATCTCTATACGGCATTGTTAATGCAGTTACATCTATGTTAAAAGATCAAGGAGCTGACAGCTGTAGAAATTAGAGATGGTTAAAGAAAAAAAAATTGTACAGAACCCTCCAAAACGCATCCAAAGCCCTCTGGGAGCAAAACATCTTGATGTTTCCAGTGGTGCTTCAATCCAATCATCTGAAAACAGCACCAGAGACTGGTTACACAGAGGTGGGACCAGATGGCAAGCTTCCAGTTTAACTGTGGGTGTATTCAAATTCATAGCTTTGGCTTATGTTAATAAGCATTTTAACACTTATGCCTCCTGTCACAGGAGGGAAAAAAATAACAGTATGCTGAGCTACTGCCTGAGAAACAAGAAGAAGAAAGAACAGCAAAACTAAATCCATCTCAAAGAACTTTGGGGACAGGCTCAGCCTAGCTGCGGGCAGGGAGGATCATTCTTGCTATCCTCATACAGAACGTCTTCTCCTTGAGCTTAATGATGCCTTCACTAATTTGAGAAAGACCACCACAAAGTGACTCTGAGATGGAAAACAAAAGGGGCAGCATCTTCATAAACAGGTTGGGAATATTTTTCAAGCTTTTAAGTGTTGCATTTTGTAACAATCAATTGAAGACTTGAAAAAGTCTTCCACACACACAATTGTGTATCAAGGTAGAGAGTGGAGAAAAAAGAGTTTATATTAACCTCCAAAATCAGATGAGGATTGAAGACACCTTTGATTCCAACAAGGATTAGGACAAGCAACCGTACTCAGTTAAGAATGGCCTTAAACCAACCTTCTGTGCAGACAAGTGACAGCAGCGCAAGTGGTCAGGAACAGTGTCACAGTTTGATTAGTATGCATTTCTTTAGATCTTCTTTAACTCACATCCAAGGTTCAGTTCACTCTGAGGTGGTTTCTATTAATTTATCTCCATTTGAAGCAAAACCAAATAATTTTTCATACACTGACACAATTTTGCCTTTGAAAGTGATACCTGACTCAGCAAGAGGCGCAAACAGACGTACGTACTAGCTGCACATTCAACAAGTGCAGTTCTGCTCAGTTCAGCTCTCTGACAGACTCTGATGCCCTGTCCTGCTAATTAGGGACCATTAAATCACAGTATGAAACAGATGCACATGCACACCAGTGAGAAGGATTTTAATGTACATGTGATGAAGATACTTAACACTGTCTCTGCTTCTTTAGACAGCCAAAGCTCTCATGCTTCTCAGACTTCTCAAAGCTCTCACGCAACTCTCAACCAGGTTTTCTTCCAGTAGAGATTTAGAGGATTAAGTGTACATCTATCTCACTGTCTTTGGTAGTTTCTTCTAGCTCACATTCCCAGCTATCATGTGAGGAGCACCTGAATTTTTTTTCCTTAGACAACTTCTCCATCCATTGTACTGGAACCTTCTTGCTAATGCCTCTGGAACTTGCAGTTTTGCCTCAAGTCACCATCCCAGCAATCCTACCCATGTCAGCAATTACCTGGACAACTAATTTGTATGGCAAGATATAACCACAAGAAACATGATCCTCAAGCTTCAGCAACACCAAGCTTCCAACTTGTTTGGATGTTCTATTCACAGTTCATAACGTGTTAAGCATCTAACACTGGTAGTACCTTTTAAAATCTCTAGACCATCTCTTTTCCTCTCCTGACATCTTTTTACCTGTGTCTAGTGGCATTAACTGTACTCATCCAGCAAACAGCAGGGAAAAAATATTTGATGAATCAAAGCACAGACCTGGGAAATTCCACATCACTGTCAACCTTCAGTCTAAGAGGCAGGCTAAGGGTTTAGCAAAAGGCTACAAATGCCATACAAGACAAATAGACATTTCTTATGAGCCCCTTTAGCGTGCAAAGTCCCCATGATTGTTCTCCAGCAGCAATAAATTTCAGTGGGCATTAACCATCTCTCAAACTACCATATCAATCCGTATAACGCTATCAGGTGCCACCAAGTACTGCCTCAAGGGAGGATGCTGTATTTCCAAAGTCCTGTTATCACCGGGAACTGGAAAAAAACCTGCATTTCCAAGCAAGGGTGGACTTTCAGAAGAGCCACCCTACCTCAGTGCCGTATTATTTTACACTATATTAAAAACAGCAACAATACTTGATCATCTTTTCTCTCAGTGCCTTTTTCTCTCCTTCCTATGCTACTCATGACCTTGTGCACTTCACCACTGTACTAAACATTATCAGACAGTTAATAGCCCAAAAGAGGCTATCACCACTCGAACAGCAGAAAATCCAGTCACAATCTCCCACGACAGCAACCTCTCTCATTTTAGTGTACTGAATCCAATAACTGACCTATCAGATCAGAAACCTCAGGGGTTTGTTCACCATCCTACAAATCCCGTATCTTTTCTCAAAGGTCAGAGGGGAGAGAGACCGGCGTGAGAATTTCTGCTGCGCAAGTTTCACTTCAGGCTTTGCCATTTTAGAACATGAAAATATCTTGGCAAACCCCATTCTGAACACAACTGGCTTTTCTTCACAGTTTTTAATTTAGTTTTTGAGAACAGCTGTAGTCAGATACTCTCATTTCAAAGACAAGGGCAGATAATTAAAGAAAGGGCTCATTTACTCCTAAGTAGCTTGCAGAAAACTTTCTTCCCAACATGTAGCTTTTTTTTTTCCCCTCCCTCTCCTTTCTTCCATAATCACTATTTGTAATTTATTAGATGTGCCTAATTAAACGTGGGATGCAACTGATCTTAAGTCTCAAATTTCAACTTATCTTGGTATTTGTACAAGATGTTCTCATTTTATAAATTAATTGACCTAAGTGTGGAGAAGATACTAAATCTTCTGCCGGTTAGCACAGCCTAATATAACTATTGCAGTATTCACTGTTGTGTAACAGTATTTTCCTTTCACAGCCGTACTGCCAATATAGGCAGCACAGGGAAACAAAGTGGAAGAAGAGAGATGCTTGTCTCCTAAGAAGCTAGGTAAGCATAAAGCTAAAAGAATTAGAATGAAAAGAAAAAAAAAATGCCAGCAAAATCCATTGAGATGAGAAACAATATAACCATGGTCAACTACTTTGTACATTAAATCTTGTCTGCAAGGCAAAGACATGGCATGAAAAACAGTATTTTTTCTCGTCTTTCTCTTCTGTACAACTTCCTTGTATCAGTTATTACACAAAAAAATAGCTTCTTATATAAAGGGCTGTTTTTCCAAAACCCAACATTCAGCTGAAGGGAAAGAAAAAAGGCAAATCAAGATATTTAGTAACAGCAAATCATTTAAAACAGCCTTTCTTTAGAAATACTGGCTTTGAGTTTCATTAAAGTTGTTTTAGTTTTCACATCCGTAAGTCTCTCTCCTTATTCCCTTTTTCCTCCCCTTCTGGGAGGTGAGAGGGGTTAACAGAGAGCATCTGTCACTTGTCTTGAGGCTGGTCCAGCCCTAGCCTTTGACATCCTGGAAGGCACAAGATGTAAGCTCAAGTGCCTGGGGCCAGGACTTCACCCCGAATCACTGCACTTGAGAAAGTGCTTTAAGCAGCAAGTGAAAGAGCATGTGCACTCCCAACGACCAAGCCTGAGCTGTCACACAACTGCAGCCCCAGTGCCTCATGCTGAGCACTGCACTGCTGGGTTACAGGAGACACGCTCCAGCATGCTGGCGCGGGCCAGGCCCCTGTATCTTGCTCACACATGCCAAAGAGACGCCCTCAGTTACCGACACTGAGACACCCAGGGAATACACTCACTGTTGGAGATGGGCACTGTAACACAACGCTGGGCTACAAAGCCACGTCCGACAGACAAATAGCAGCTGACAGGCTGTTGAAACCCTTGAGCAATTGTGTGCTATTCTGTAGGTTGGTCTGTTAGGCTCTGGCACCTATACTTGGTCCAAAGGAAAGGACCTGGCCTAAAGCTGTGGAGGTGAAAAATCAGGCCTAAAGAGTGTGTTGTATCTACAGCAGTAGCCTTAAGGTGTATCTCTTGGCAAGAATGAAGAAAGCATTTGTCACCAAGATGGTCAGTCGGTCCGGTGTCATGACAAACCCTGCAGAATAAAGAGGCAGGAAAAACTGAGCCAGACAAAAAAGCAAAATAAGTACAGCGACTCTCTCCGCAAGTTGATGAGGTAGCTGGCTTAGGAAGGGCAGTAATTACTCATTGGTTGTTAGTGAGCAGATCCACAGAGACTACCTGTGGTCTGGTGTCTGGTTAGGCAGAGGAAAAAGAGCCTTCTTTCTGCAGTATAAATGTCAGGGCTGCTACCTGCCATTTAGTCACACACCATTGTTTTATCAGATACAAGGCTATTTCCTCAGGGCCAAAGGGTACTCTTGGCAGTAGATGTGGCAGCCCAGAGCTTTTGCTGCATTTGATGATAAATCTGTGAGAAGCTGGTGCTGGAGACTGGGATCAGGGACCAGGTATAACACCCCTGGGGCATTACCTATCCAGCAACAGTCTGGACTACAGAAGGACTGGGAATATTAAATAAGAGAAAAACAACATCTTAAATACATTAGTCATAAAGAGTATACTGCAGGGAGGCAAATCAAATTAAAAATAGGGGGGGTTCACCTCAAACTTCAGCCAGAATACCCAAAGTAATTTTGTAGATGATTCACATTCAGGTTTGCTTTTGAATTCTGAGTACTGTGGAATACCTGGAGTTTCTAACACTGGATTTAACAACTGCAGACTGCATGGAGATTGACACTGATACAAACAAATTATAATGTAGGAACTAACACACCTACTTTTGAGCAATATGGGAATATTTTTATATTAATTTATGTTTTGGTTTTTTTAGCTTGATGCTGAAGGTCTCACAGGTTGTAATAGGTGAAAGATCTGCAAGTGCAAGTAAGTAAAAGCTGTAATTGTTTTATATATTAATAACATATTACAACACTGAATACTACTGAGAAACTTTTAACTAATACACAAAGTGGCCATCTACTTATTTACTAGAGACACAAGAATTATTACACTAATTCCCTGAAGTTTCCCCTACCCCTACAATTTTATTCCAAGTGCTATTCAGGGAGATAATTTTTATCCTTAACATTCTATCTGATTTGGGAAGGTTCCTGGGGGACAGAAATGAATCTAATATATCCTGCTATAAGAGAAAAAAAATGCATTTAGAAAAGCTATTAATCCTGCATCTTTCTGGCTTTATTTTGTTCCTTCTTAAAGCAAGAGGCAAGACTGGGTCAGTCCAGCCCCACAAGGACATTGAAATCTCATTCATTTTCCCCCACACTGAAATCCAGCCGCTGAAATTTAGTTAAACTACAGGCGAGCTTTGAGTCGTGGTCTAAGGAAATCAAGAAAGGGAAGAAAAAATAAAATACTACTGTGCATTCCCCTTCCCACCTTATATTATCTTGTGTGTTTGCAGAAGGGAAATCCTATTTGCACTTTTAATTTACCAGCTTTTAACAGGCTGCCACTGGTTATCAGACATTAACATGAAGTTCTTTTGGAGGGGAAGTTCACGTAACAGAACTATTCAGTACAGCTGAAACTAGCAAAGGAGTTGGGGAACACTGTTGATTAAGCAGATTTTCAGCAGAATCTCTTCCATTTGTAGTTGTCAAAAATCATTTCTGCTCTTTAGTCTGACTTACTTCTTTTGAACCTACTTGATGAGAAGACTTAAAATGACCATTTTATTCATTACCCTTGTGCCCTGACAGCACAGATTGAGCTGAGCTAGGACAGCAGCAGTGTTGCATGGAAATCAGGACTCTCTAGAGGAAAGAAAAAGTGGTCAATGCTGCTTTCATCTTTCTATCATAATCTGTGAAGACAGACAAGATATCTTTATGATTGAAATCTACTTTTCCCCTCTAGAAGTCATGTCACCAGTTTTATCTAGCAAAAAAAACGTATGTCTGTTAAGAGATCTTCTAAATTCTGGTTCAAAGGAAAAATTCATCTCAATTCTTAAGCAATTGCCCCAACATAGCTCCACTTAAATCATAGACCTCTCAAGGTCATCCAGTCCAACCCCCCTGCTGAGAGCAGGGACAGCCTCAACTAGAGCAGGTTGCTCAGAGACTCATCAAGTCTCACTGTGAAGGTCTCCAGGGATGGGGCCTCAACCACCTCCCTGGGCAACCTGTTCCAGTGCTCCACCACTCTCGTGGTAAAGAACTGCCTCCTCATTTCTAATCTAAATCCACTCCTTTCTAATTTAAACCCATTGCCCCTCATCCTTTCACTCCAGGCCTTTGTAAACAG
>JAAGNO010013536.1:58287-92441 GCA_033439905.1 Ceryle rudis | reverse complement strand
GTTTTCAACCAAATCAACCAGCATACTGACTTTTCCATAGTGCCTCCTGTAAACAAATCTAGAGTTCAGCAGGATGTAGAGAAACACCTCGAGAATCTTACAAAGCAGTAAGAACTATCACTACTGTTAAACAGCGATTAAATTCTATACTATTTTCCTATAAGGGATATACTGCTTTGAGCCAAGCAGCTTGAATTTTATTTTGTCCCTCAGTCTGAGGCCAGGGGAGTGCAAAAGTGATCTGTGCATTACGTGTCTTGAAGCCATTACAACAACCATTACCAATTTTTGAGGCAGTTTAACAGCATCCATCACAGCTCTGCATCACTGCACGGGTACTGTCTCAGCACAGCACTCACACAGGCAGAATAACCGAACCGTCAGACCCCAAAGGGCAGCGGTAACTTCTGCCCCGCAGCAGCAATTAGCACAAGAAAGGTCAAGGTTTAAAATGGGGTTTTGCTGTTTCACTTCGTATGAGCAATTTTGGACTAATGGCTGTCCCATCTCTTATTAGCACTGAGTAGTAAGTCATACTATGAAAGCCCTGCAAGGCACACCTGACAACGACTTCATTTTTTACTACTAATACCTTCAGGCATTCTCCTTGAGCTGGCAGAGGAATATTATTTACATTATGGTTAGAGAGTAGAGAGGCACTGCGTTTTGAACAGGTTCGTGGACTGTATTTCTAGGAGTCACAGTGTGCACTCAGTCAAGTGGCTGAATGTCCATGAGAATCTTTTTACTAAACAGAGTGATCTAGAGAAATATTACCATTGTAATCATTTGTACTTCTCAAAGGCATCAGCCATGCAGCCGCAGATCAACAGTTTCAAGGTAGGTGTAGAAGACTGTTTTCATGCTTATCAATTTGCATGTTTGAAGCAGTAATATGCTCTCTTCCAGTTAACAAATGAGATGCTCGATTTACTGGGGATGTTTTTAGAAGCTGACATTTGCAATTCACTGCACTCAAATCAAAATGTAAAGGATGGCCTTATGACACTTCTCAGAGAGGTTTCCAGCACCACTGGCAGGAATATCTTCCCACCCTAAATAACCACTGCCGCTTGCAACAGTCAGCTCGATTCTGACTTCACCCAGATGCGTGGCAGTTTCTGCTTGAGCTCCCGATTATGCTGAGATTTTTCCCTTCGAACAAATAATGTGTGCACCTCCATATCATCAGATAGTGAAGTCCTTGTAATTATCTTGTCTCCTTAGATTTTTTTTTTTTTTTTTTTCCTTAGGCTTTCCAAAGATTACTCTTCTTCTCAGAAATTATTACACCCGGGAAGATGACATTCATTAAATACAGTGAGGCAATGCTAATATCAAGGACAAGGAAGAAAAAGGGATTGAGCTTTTATCCTTTTCATTCAAGAAAGCAGAATGAAATTATTTTTATTGTAATCCTGGAATGGGAAGAGATCAGTCTAAAGTTTTAAATTCTGTAAATCTCCAAAGGACTATTTTTCACAGACTTTTCAAGTTTATCTTTAATATTTTAAATTTCTTCATAATGAAAATTTATCTGCATCTTCCAAGAAGAAACACGATTCCTGGTCTAAACAAGTACCTACGTTATACCCACTCAATGCATTCAAATATCCAGTGAGATAATTCCTACTTCTCCCCTTTCTATTTGCATTTAAATAGTCTGGTATTTCACTGGGGAGAAAATTACATTTAAAAGGATATAACCTGTATTAGTTATAGTTTTGTGAACAGAAAATGAGAATTACTAAAATAATTACACAAAAGCTCTTGAGAAGCCAAGGGACACAAACAACAAAGGCCAGCGCTGAACCAACGCATCAAGGTTCTTTGACTCTCTAAGATCTACTCAATATTATCTGCAACTTTGGAAGTGATGTTGTTCCTCTATAAGTCCAATAGCTGCATTAAACTGATAACACGTGTCTATATATCTTAGGGAAAAGTAATAAACTCTGCTGTGAAACACTATTTCCGCAGTATCTTGGAGGAAAGATAACTTTTTACACAAACTCATTTTTCATTTCCACGGTATTGTCTTCTCTCTCAAACAGGATATAAGATGATTCCACAGGCAACTTCAGAAATGAATGTTTATCTGAGCTCACCCTTTACACAAAAGCTGCCCAACTCAAGAAATGCATAAGAACAGAAATGCATTGTATACCACCAGAAGGTGAAAGACAACACTAGAGCTCAGCAGACCTAAACTATTTCAAGCTCTTTTGAAGGCAGAAACATCACCTCCCATCAGTAAAAAGGACAATCTAGTTGAGGGGAAAAAAAAAAAAAAATTACAACAAGTCGCTTTTATTCTCACTTTTCCTGTAGCAAAATAATTTGAAGCACTATTAACTACATCAGAAACACTTAGGAATGGTGATGTCCCACCTTTTCCTAAAGCAGCTGCCTTTACACTGCCATTCAGACATCACTGCCTTCCTGTATTTTCTCCACCTCCTCTAGAAGCATTTAGAGGAAACTCTGTATATGGGCTGGAATGGTGTGAAGATGCAGGCACCAGCTCCCATGTGGCAGGGAAATCTTCAGCGCAGACAAGACCCTCCAGCCCTGTTAATGATGCGAGCATCATTGAGGGCCACAAGGACAATCGTTTACTGTACTTCTACAACTCCCTTCTAATTTATTTTCCCATTGAAGATGTCTTTGAAAGATTAGCACTCCTGTAATGAGATAATGTCATTATAGACCTACTGGAACCAAAAAGCTCAGAATTTATTGCTGTCAGCAGTGTAATGGCAGAGTTAACGCCACTCTTCTGCTGCTGGGATGGAAGCAGAGATGTCAGCCCCACGGCCCATCCAAACCTCTGCTCCCACACAGTGAGGGGTACAAAAGACTCGGTTCGTGCTCCAACAGCAGCAATAAACAAGGTCTCCTCTCTGGCCCAGCAATACTCCTCATCTTCTGCTCAGCTCTGGGCTTCCCCCTGCCAAAGCAGAGTCTGCCATGCTGCTTGCACATCCAGCACACGTGCCCTTGGCTTTGCTACAGACCCTTGTTGGCCCAGGGCATGCACCATCACCATGCTCCCTAGCAAGACATCCACTTTGCCAACCACAGCTACTCCCTCTCCATACTCAGCAATGCTATTGCAATTTCAATACTGACCAAGCAGCAGGTATTCTAATGATCAGAATTTTAATTAAAAATTTAGGACTCCTTTCTGGCACAATGCTACAGACTCTGACCCTAATTTAACAAAACCACTTGGAGTCGTACAAGGAACAGCTCCTGCCATGGGGCTACTCGCAGTCTGAGCTGTAAGAACACGCTTAAGGGCAATTCAACCCTCTGCTGAGCTTAAATTACTCATTAGCCAGTCACACACTGGCACCGTTCAAGATAAGTTCCTTGTTCTTATTCTGCTTGGCAGCCTCATCTCCCCCTAATTTATGGCCACTGACTTGGAATTTCAAAGTCTTATGAAATTTTTAATGACGCTAAAGACGGTTTTTAGAAACAAGATAGAACTTCAGAACAAGACAAGACATGTCATGACCAGGAAAGGTCAGACTCCTTCAGCCTGGCAGCCCGCTTCAGACGAATATCCCAGCGACTTGGGAATGGTACACAGCTCTCCTAGGACAGCTGATGGTAAGGAGGTATGCCCCAAGGAGTTTAGATGGAAATAATGAAACACTGGTACCTTTCAAGCCTTTATCACCCATAAATACACACTTAAAATGCAACTATTTAATTTAAAAAAAAGTGATCTGTAAACCTGTGGCAGGAAGCTTCACATGAATACCCAAACAGAACATAAAACCCATGCTTCAAGCCTCTTCATAAACTGACAAGGGGAAACGTCACTAACTAATCTTGTTTTAAAGGGGGAGGAAGGGGAAAAAACATTTGGGGGTTTGTGTGCTTTTTTTTTGTTGGGTTCTTTTTGTTGTTTTTGATTTGGTTTGGTTTTTAACTAAAACAGAAATAAGGTTGAGGGTTTGGCTTGGGTTTTAGAATACAGCAAAAACAAAGACTCCTTATTTTCCCAGAGCTCACACAGCAAGAATAACTATGACAAAAAACAACTACAGACTGGCACAAATTTATGGAATTTTTCAGTCAGCTTAAATCTGCCTTTTCCTCTTTTATTTTAGCAGGAGTGAGGGGTGGGCAAAGATCACTGTAACACATCTATCTTAACCACAACTTTGATATCAATCCTAAGAGTCACTGACCTCCTCTAAGACTTATCTACTGTGTGTCAAGCCCTACCATTAATCGTCACTTGTCTTTTACTAGAGCTGCAAGACAGAGATGAGCTATCCTTGGCAACGGGTCACTACTGGTGATAGCTCCAATAGTACCTTTGAACATCTAATGACATTTCTTTTACATTAGCATTTAAC
The DNA here is from genome assembly GCA_033439905.1 of Ceryle rudis. NCBI lineage: Eukaryota > Metazoa > Chordata > Aves > Coraciiformes > Cerylidae > Ceryle > Ceryle rudis. Next base: position 88,065 of record JAAGNO010013536.1, on the reverse strand, counting down.
AAGTACAAAAACGGTCGTGCAAACAAAACCAGAGGAGACTGCAGAAACAAGGAAGACTAACAGGGTTTTTTCTTTTCAGGTATCTCCCTCTCCCCACCCGAAAAAAAAAAAAAACACAAAGAAAAGATCAGAAAACAAGTTTGTGAGCAGCTTTTCCTAAATGCTGCATTGACAAAGCGAGATCATGTCATCACCTTGTTTTCAACACAGCTGCAGGCAAAAAGAACTGGAGCTAAATAGTTTCTATGTGATCCCCTGGTGTTAGCTCTTCCGAGTCAGTTTTTCTGCAAGGACATAGCCTCTCCTGCTTTTGTTGTGCCTGGCACAGAGTGAGTGATCATCTTCCCCTGTCCTCACTTAGAGGGATCAGCTCATCCAGAGGAATACATGATTGTCCATATTGGGGTATGGATGGCAGGTCAATAAAGTCACATTGCAGTTTTCACCTGATAGTTCCAGGTAATGTCTGGATCAGAAAGCAGGGGGGGACAGGACAGGAACCAGACCATTGTATACCTACTACATGTGAAATGAGGCAGCTAGTGGAAACTAGTGGCAACAGGAAGGTTCATCTGAACATGAGGAAAAGCTTGTTTACTGTGAGGGTGACAGAGACCTAGTACAGGCTGCCCAAGAGGTTGTGGAGTCTCCCTCACTGGAGACTTTCAAAACCCACCTGGATGTGATACTGGGCAACCTAGCAGGAGGGTTGGACTCTATGATCTCTAGAGGTCCCTTCCAATCCCCACCATTCTGTGAGTCTGTGAAAGTTCCCATGCAATTCCTACAGAGACCATCTTAAAAGCCAGCTGATGAGACTGGGCTTCAGTTACCTTAATCTCCACAAATATGATTGTTTACATTTGCTACTATTCATTCCCAGTAATATATATCCAGCCTCTATTTAAATATACCACTATTATTTCTCTCCATTCTTTGTCTCCAGTTGCTAAACACAACTCAAGAGGCAAATAATGGTGCTGCTACATGATAAGGTTGAATGGTTCTTTCTCTGTCCAAGCAGATTTCGAGCCAGGGGAATTTGTTCATTTCTCCCACATCAACCTCAGTCATCAGCCAGCTCAAGTGAGTGCACTACTTTGGCTGAAATGACAGCGCTCAGATCCCAAAGGTGCTGATTAAATTGCCAGAGCTACACAAGCCGACTGCGGCATGTGGGACCAAACTGACAAACAACCACACCTGAGTGACTGCCACAGACTCCAGACTGGGAAAAGATGGGATCATGCGTGCAGAGCTGCTCTGCTCACTGGGCAGGGTCTGCTGCCACCGAATGCTGTGTTTGATCCAGCACAGCAGGAAAACAGAGGGTGCCCTACAGGTCTCTCACTTAGCAAAGGACCCTGCCATTGCTGCCAGTTTGGAGACTGGGGAGCTGGGGGAGGTCAGTTCAGCAGCCTGCATCTGTCAGACCGATTATCAGGGCAGTCCCACACAGTAAGTGAGGGAAAGGGGGAAAAGGAGGGATTTAACAGAAATTGGAGTGAAGACAGTGAAGTCTGAGATCAATGACTCAAATTGCTCAGTTCTAAAGAATGGAGAGACCAGTGACTGCACGAAGCCAAGACTTGACTCAGACACTCCTTACACCCTTGGTTAAGTTTCTGCTGTGACTGGTTCAAGACAGAGATTTGAAAAAATCCACAATCCAGTAAACTATATAATCCCCAGTTATCACAGCCTGGCAGGGACAGGACTCCTTTAGAGCTGTGCTACTTTTATAAAGAAATGTTTACTGCGGCAAGATACAAAGATAAGTCATGACACAGCCAGCATGTGACAGACTACGAGGCTCGGTGTCCTTTCCACAGAGTATTAATTTACTTGCACAAAGAACAGCTCCAGCTGCAGAGGTTGAGACCAAACCCCCAGAGAGTCCTGAAGCACAGCCACGATGTCCATTTGAGAGCTGCCCCCTGCGGATGCAGGGTAGGAACTTAGCTTACTTCAAAACTCCATCCTCAACTTGAGAACAGCATCCAAACCTTATTTCATTTTTTCCCAAAAAAAGCTATCACAGTTTAGTGGAAGCTTTATACTTTGTCAAATCAGCGCTTTCAAGAAGGAATAACATTCACCGTATTTCACCCCAGCTCAAGCTTCATGGAAGAACTGCAAGAGGACCTCTGCCTCTACATGCAAAAATCACTCTGAAAATGGACTTCAGTAAAACTTTTTACATTAATAAGCTCCTTTAAGTTCATCTTTCTGTCAGGTCTTCTCACTCTCTACTTTGTAAGACACTGATGCGCGTCGCTGGGCAGTCAGCAGAACTTGAGCCAATGGTTTAAGTTTAAAAAATGTTAGAAATTAGGTTACAGTTACGTAAGAGCCAGGATAGATTGAGATGGGGAGGAAAAAAACAAACAAACAAACAAAAAAACCCTCACAACAGTCCATTCCACAATTTCTTCCTATATAGAACAGAACCTGCTCATAACGTATAAAAAAAATTACTTTCCTTATGACTCTTGCCAGTATGAAATTCTATTTGCCGTGCATTTACTTTCCATTACCAACAACACAGGAAGTAAGCTGCAAAAATAGCTTCTCTAAGTCACTGAATTACATTTAAAAGAGAAAAAATTGCTTTGGAATACATCATACTAGCAGAGTTACAAACTTTTAGCTGCATCTAAAATAACAACAAAACTCTACTAGACTAGGGCTAGAGGCACAAGTTTTCTTGGTTACCAAAAAATCCAGGCCTAGATAACAACAGGTATTTATTATCTTCCTTAGTCTGGTTTCACATCAGGAAGACCATTAGCCTATCCCACTTCCATTTCGATAGCAGCACTCAAGCTTTCGGTATTTGTTTGCGGTGTTTGCAGTGCTAAGTTCTCCTAGCCAACTCTTAATTTTTCACCTTTGCACTAAAACACAAGCCAGGCCGGGCTTATCAAAACTGTGCCCACCTCGTCGGGGGTTTTGGAACCCCTGTACAAAGTGCAGGGCCGTAGCTGAGACATCAGGAAGTCCAATCCAACCACTGAAGACAAGCGGTGGAAGGTACATCCAATTTTTCAGGCCATCAGACACCTTCTTTCACTACAGGTGACGAAAATACTAATGCTGTTTCTAATTGCTGTTTCGTGTATTAAAAAATATAATACCATTTTGCATACTATGTGATTCCATTACATGGAAATTCATTTAGAGCTGCTCTGCATTTATAGCATAAAGAATAAGCTGTGTAAGAAATGCAGAATTTCCTGATTAAAACAAAAAAAGTAATATCAGTTACAGAAAGATTATTAAAAAATAGCAGGAAGAACCAGACATGTGAAATTCATCACAGCAGCTACATATTCCTAATCATGAAGACAATAATATAGCTTTAGACTTTAACACCCCGAGCAAAATAAGCTATGTAGGCCACTGAAGTTAGGTAGACACACCAAAAAAATCCAAAGAGTATTCAGTTGCCACAGCGTTGTTAAAGAGGTAAGAGGCAGCCCTTTAAGAGAGCAAAACACAAGTATGAGAAGGGATATTCCCCCCTCCCCCAAAGAGAAAGGATAAAAAGAACAAAATTCCTCACTATAATTACAAGCAAGTTGAATAATCAACAGGAATATGGTGTTAGAGTGAAGAGTGCAAAGGTCACACCAAAAAAATATTTCTGATTTTTGAGACTGTTTTCAAGTGCCATTTCAAAATTACATTATGATAGTCCTGAAACAACCACCAACAAAGAGAGTTAAGCCAGTTATTAAACCACTCAGTAACGTCACATCGTGTCCTCACAGCAGCAATGCAAGAGTCCTAAATCAAAGTGGACGCTTTGTTTTTTAATTAAATGTTTCTGGCACTAATTTTGTTTTCTTCGTGGTGTTACAGAGAAATTAGCATGTTTCTTATATGTTCCTATATAAATCAGAGTTTAATGTGGAAGAACCATACAACAGGGTAATTCAGAGAAGAGGGACATCGTCTGAACTGATTTCAGAAGAATACACTGCCGAGTACGCGGTGATGTATTCACTTTCTCACCACATGTGAGCCAAATGAAGAACTGGAAGCACATGCTACCCATCTGCTTTCACAGCAGGAACACACAGAGTCCATTAAACATCCTTAATTGTTTGAAAAAGTATATAACAAAAATGTTATGGTTTTATTTTAATGTAAGTGAGCATCGGTGTGATATTTACCATCCTGGCTTGTATTCAAAACAGTGTGTCCAGCAGGTCGAGGGAGGTGATTGTTCCTCTGTACTCAGCATTGGCGAGGCCACACCTCAACTGCTGTGTTCAGCTTTGGGCACCTCAATACAAGAAAGACATTGAGGTGCTGGAGCGGGTCCAGAGAAGAGCAACTAAGCTGGTGAAGGGCCTGGAGAACAAGTCTTATGTGGAGCAGCTGAGAGAACTGTGACTGTTTAGTTGGAAGAAAAAGGAGGAGGAAAGGGAGACCTTATCACTCTCTACAACTACCTGAAAGGACATTGTAGAGAGAGAGATGCTGGTCTCTTCTCACAGGTAACTAGTGACAGAACAAGACGGAATGGCCTCAAGCTGCACCAGGGGAGGTTTAAACCGGACATTAGGAAAAATTCTTTCACTGAAAGGGTTGTCAGGCATTGGAACAGGCTGCCCAGGAAGGTGGCGGAGTCACCATCCCACATGTGTTTAAAAGCCATATAGATGTGGTGCTTGGGGACATGGCTTAGTGGTGGACTTGGTATAGGGTTCATGGTTGGATTCCATGATGTTAAAGGTCTTTTCCAAGTGAAATGATTCTATGATTCCCAAACATAGCAACACAGAATCAAATCTTGATGGAATGGTCAACTTGTTGCCAAAAGTCTTAATCAAAAAGGTATCAGAGAAAAAACTTAATAAAAATACCTAGAGGAAAAATGGGATAAACTTCACATCCTTTACAAAACACAAAGGGGTAGCTAGTTTACTGAGGTACAATATAAACAGGAAGAGAGTTTTCAAAATCTCACCAAGATTTCTGTAAGTTGGCTATGTTGCATTGATAGTAATTCTGAAAGTTACTGTTGAAGTTATTTAATTTAGACACTGCTTTCTCTGAAATGAGAGTCCTGTGATTCATGAGATGACATACTATGAAAATATACACACTCACAAGCTAGTCTATGCTCAAAACCTGAGTCAATCACATATATAAGCAATATTCCTCTTTTACAGTACGTGCAATAGTTTTATTATTGTATCAAGGAGTTCTGCTTTATTTATTTACTTTCAAGGAGACAGTGAAACCCAGCTGGTCGTATTTCCTCCTAAAAAGTAACACTGAGGCAAATGGGAAGAGCTCTTAATACTGGAGATAATTACATTTTTCCGCCTGGTTTCCAGATCCCACATAGCTACATCTTGGGTCAGTTTCTTTCACACAGCTCCAAAAGTCTCAGCTGAGTGTCATCCTTCACCAGGCACCACCGCCCGTACACATGTCCAGCCAGGATGCAGACTCACCTAGGTGCAGGCACACATGGCAGGCTGGTCTGTCATACATACCAGCCTCTGTCTGTCATACATACTTGAAGAAAGACAGGAGAGCCATCATGGATATAAAAGGGAGAGCCCTGTTTGGACAAGACACCCCACAAATATCAACATAGGCTGCAGAACAGCCCTTGATACTCTTAGGGAGCTTGAATCATTTTCTGCCTTGGAGGCAAAACCCTCCTCTCAAATCTCTTTCCCTGAGAATTATGTGCTGTGGACTTCACATACACTGTATACATTCATGTATACAATCTGCATCTCAGATAATTTACTCTTTCACATATACTGCTCCTGGAACAGAAGCCCTCAGATATCAATGATAAATAATTGATATCAATGAGAAATAATTATGTGAAGAAAGAGCATTAATGTATATGGAACTATCTGTGACCAAAACCAGTACGATGAAATGTACATGCCTGCCAGAAAGTCACTCCAGTTGTCTTAAGAGATAAAGAGCACTGAGAATTTGTGAAACGTCCCACTTTTCATGGTTTCTCTACCACACTGCAGGCTGCTCTTTGCTCCTCTTCAACCAGCTACTCGGAGCAGAGCCTGCATTGCAGGCAGCACCGTGTCATCACCAAGACATGAGCTTTCCTGCCACCTACCCAAATCCTCATGTTTACTTTTCAGAAGCAAGGTGGATGTGCAGAAAAGGTTACATCCATCTCTGCTTTAATATATTCTTGGTTGATAGATGAGTTCTAAGCTTCAGTTTCTGCCAAGACCTTTCTCACACAGTCCAGAAAGTGGAAGCAATACAGCCACAAGACAGGAAATAATGTGCATAAATGTGACCAGATGCAGATCAGTAACCATGCAGTTCAGGACAATTAATTTCTAGCTCCTGCCATATTCAAGAACTAAGCCTGCCTTAGAATTACTTATTTTCATATTAGCAGCACTGGCAACCAACTGTTCCAAATGATAGCTTATCAGATATGTATTTTTCACCCTCTAGGTTGATTTTGCTTATAAATAGACAACAAAAAGAAGTGTATGAAGGTAAATCTTTTGCATAAGGATAACACAAACTGTTTCATTTTAAAGCACGCCTTCATCTCTACCAACTGTAAAACAAAATTTGAAATAAATATATGCTATGAAATGTAAAAGAAGAGCAGCCTGCCATGAAAAAAAAAGAGAGAATTTGACATGATAAGAGAGAAATATGTATAAATGCCAGCCAAGAGGTCATGCTAACAAACAGCTTTGAGACAAGTTTGAAGCAGTCATTAAAATGTGATGAGCTAGGGCACAGCTGGTTCCACGGACCTGCACGCAGAGCCAGCTTTGGCAATCCCTCACGTCCCCAGAAATAAAGGATGCGCACGATGCTTGCACTTAACGTTAGACAGTAGCTCAGTAAGATTCCTGCAACAGAGAGTAGCACTGGGAAAGTTCTCTCTGAGAAGTCATCTGTGACACAGTCCTGTACCCGCGTGACAACCCCCAACACCATTTCCTTCCAGAGGGCTGAGGAAAGTGACCGAATAAATTCACCCTCAGCCAGTGTGGTGAACCCAAAGCAGGAACTTTACACTTTCTCTTTTCTTTGCCCTCTGTGAAACTTAGCAAAACAATCAAAACCAACCATGACCAGACTGTTTGAGTATGTCAAATGGGTAAAATATGCCCTGCTAAAAAATATATTCAAGTGTGTTGGTGATCAAAAAATCCCAAATCTCCTACAAGCTTACAGGTAAAGTATCACACTGGAAAACCTGGCTACTAACTCGACAGTCTCTGCTGGAAATAGATGACAGCTGTAACACTTAGAATGGACAGAATCATACTGAAAAGGAGAAAAAAGCCAATGGCTATTTCAAGTCTGCCTGAAAAGCACACAACACAACCTCCAGCTGTTTAAATTCAGGACCACATCGCTTGCGCTGCCTGATGCAATACCTTACGTAAAGGCAGCAGAGCTATACAATCAACAGCCCCCCGGGCAGGGCAGGCAGAAGGGATAAAATACTGCATCTAACAACAGCACATGCCCCTCATTAGTGTTGCTGGGACTTCAGAGAATAGCCTGTGACAGTAACCTTGAGGCCTGTAACATAGTAGAGAGGCAGGACAAGCACCTTTTCCTCTCAGACAAAATACCATCCAAAAGCCACTGGGGATGCGGGGAGGTTGGAAAGAAAAAGAGCAACTCCCTGAGGAGAACAGAGACACTTTTGTGTCTGCTCCCTTTCACAGCAAAGAAAAATAAAATAAAAAAAAAAAGCCAAAACACACAAAAACATTCTTATTTTTATTGGAAAAAGATATTCTCTCTGGTCACAAGGACTGCTCTTCTCTGTTAGAGGCAGTCTGAACTTGCAGGATCAGTGTGGTCTGTCACACAAGACATTTACAGCTTTGTTAGTTTTTGGTGTCCAGGTGCACTGAGGCTGGCAGAGGAAGATGCAGGGAGAGACCAGCTAACCCCAAGATGGTGTCTAGGAGAAACTCCTGCCAATGCTTCTGGAAAAGCCAAACACAGGGGATAGGCCCACCCAGGAAAGCAACATGCTGCTGCCCCTTCCTATTCAAGGTGCACTGACAAATGGCAAGGAGGGTCAGACAAAGTGATCAGCTCAGGGCCAGGAAAGCAGATGGAATTATTTTCCATTGTGAGGGAGCAGTTCAGGGCTCCAGTTGATCACTAGCAGCACAACCTCTGAACAGCCAACAGGCTCCCACTTGTTATGAAATCTGCTGCCCTCATACACATGGCACCAAAAAGAAACTGGATGCTCAGCCTTCCCAAGCAGACAAGGCTTCAGACTTGCAGAGTTACACTTGAAATTACAACACGAGAGCAGCCTCTTGGGGTTAGGTCAAATTCAGTGCATCCTCCCTGTGTCCTAGCACTGGCCCTAAGCAGAGGCCACAGGGAAGTTACAACAGGAGAAAAATCGAGAAGACTCAGAGTTGTAAAACCTCGCCGTGCCTTACTGTGGACAGCCAGAAGTAAAAAAAACCCAAAACCTTCCCTTCTGTTTTATTTGCTCAGGTGCAGAATTGCCTATGTGAGGAGGTAGGAGGCATTTCTTTCCAGGTCATGCAACTCTTCTACACATTCCAGATCATCTCTTTGAGATGAAGGAACAAGAAAAGCCAACACCATCTGCAGAGCTCTGCAAGCAGCATCCAATGGTGACAGACTGTCCCTGCACTTCAATGCAGCACCCCCTTCACAGCCAGGCTCTGAGCAGAGCACATCAGTGATTAAAGACTGTGCTGCTGACTATTCTCAGAGTTATAACCACTATGCCAAGGAGAGACCTCACTGAATGCCTCACTCATTCTTTTCTGTCAAGTCAATTCAGCAGTTTACAAGGTACAATCCAGGGGAGAAGGCTGTTAAACTATAAAGTTCATTTGGCTGAGAACACAAGACAATTGCTTTATCCTCACAGAAGGCAGCAAATACTTGCTTTGTTCAGTTTCACTGATAATAGGTTCTACACACTGCAGATATAAATGACTTTCAGAGACTTGGCTTAGCACGTAGAACAAAGAGACATCCAAAAGTAGAAAGCTGTGTTATCTGTGAAACAGCATTGCATCCTGTATTTAAAATCTGTGTGTTATGTCCATACCTCAATGGGAAGAGTTCATCAAAAAGCAGACTTGGCTCCAAGTTTCTCTATTTTTATTTTTAGTATTTACTTACGTTCTCCATGGTCTCATAATGATACAATTCCTTAGGATAAAATGTTCAGGTTTAAGGAAAAAGCCTGAAATCATTTTTTTATTTGTTTGCCTAACCTGTACAGTTGGCCTCCACTGCAACAACTGTCATCAGAGATTCTGCTGCTCTGTACCACTGCAAATATAGCAGGAGAGAACTCTACTCCTTCTCACTTTTTCAATAAATTAAACATGAAAGGCTATCCACGTCATCTGTAGAAGGTTTCACCTCTATCAGCCTCCCACTGTTTGATATGGAAAACTTCACATCCTAACCATAAACTTCCCACCTACAATAGAGCAAGATGTAAAGGCAATGAGTTAAGAACTTCTCAGACTTAAGAACTTAAAGAGGAACTCACACAGAGAAGACGCCTAGAAAACTGCAGCCTAGCTTGCAGAAACATCACTAAATTCTGTACGACAAATATTTGGTCAGGATGGAAATTCATAGTGGTTTTTTTTCCCTTCTTTTCTCATCATGAAACAGACTTCTTACTTTCTAATTATTATGCAGCTACAAAGCAGTAGTCATGTCATGGGTACAGTATCGCTAAATGCAAGGAAAATCTATAATGACCAGTTTAGTCATCACACCAGAAAAACAAACAGGCTTAAAACTGAAGCAGAGGAAATTCAGATGGTAGACTACAGAATTTAAAGCACACTGAATGTTGTGCCAAATTAACAGAAAAATAAAACCAAAAAGAGAGGCTTTGTAAATGCTCAGAGCACAAGGAGATTGCTGCAAGGGATGATCCAAAAACTCTGTCACCCTGTCCATCGTGAGGCAGGGAGAGACCAGATGGACCAACAGAAGATGTTCAATCAGACAGTCCCAAACAATTATCTAGTCCATGGTTCAAAACATACCAGAAGTGATAGAGATCATCTTGCTTCTATTCCCATCTGTCCCTGGCTCACTCAAAGAAGCTTCAGAACCTCTTTCCAAGGGTAAGTATTGCTGTTCCCAGGCATACAGAAAGCACCAGGTAATAAATCCTGCAAGTTCTGAGCTCACCTCCACAAAGTATTTTGAAAAGTGTCAGAATTGTTGAAATACACATTTTACAGTTACAACACCAAAACCACATTAAGTTATAACAGCATTACAGCCAAAGCCAGTTGTGGCCAGAATCCATGTGCTCCAGGTAAGCAATTCTCTTACAGGACACTCTGAAGAGACAAATGAGTTGCTAAAATGGGTTGTTGGCAAACATTTCTTTTCCAAACACAATCATGGCTACACTGATTCTCCTATAGTTTTTAGCAGCCGTATTGTGCTCCACTCACATCTTTCGCTGCATTATCAGACAGACTCAGCAGTACTTCTGCTTCTAACCCAGCTAACCTGGACTACCTACACTACTAACAGCCTGAAATTAATGCCCATAAACACACGAGGGCTCCAACACATACACAACATGGCTTGTTTCTTACTGCAGACCGCACAACCCCCTTTCTCAGTTTCTCCTCATCATGCAACCTCCCTTCCATAGACTTCAGCTGTTGCCATTTGGTACAGAACATAAAAAAGTTCCAGTTCTCTGCTCTAAGGAGCAAGTTGCTGGAAGGGAGATGAAAAAGGACAGAGATTAGAAAAGCAGCATCAGTATCATCATCCTGTAAAGTTGTTGGCAACAAATCAATCTGCATTAGAGCGCAATCAGCTTCGTCCGCATGGACTACCCATGGCTGGGGTGTGTAGGAGAATGGGTACACATACGGGAACAGTTACCTTTTCTATTATGTCCTTTAAGTTCCAGACCACTGAGAATGCAGTCTATAATCAGTTCCTGGGCAAGTGGGTATTTGTTCAAGGAGAGTGTTTGGCATCATGCATAGCAATTCCATTTTGCTATTTTGAGGGAGGCCACCATCTTTAATAACAGGCCTTGTTCATTGTTCAGACACCAACCAATACATCCAGTCAGGGTTTCTCCTTGATTTTTAAAGGATTTGAACTTCTCTTTCCTATCTCCTGCCTTCTGAATTCCCCTCTCTGCAGCAGTTACTGTGACCAGGCTATTTGCAATGCTACATGATCCATTCCTCCGGCTTCGCTGTCCTACTTCCTTGCAGACTGAGCTCCCTGACCTGTGACTGAGCCTTCCACTACGATCAGCTTCAACAGGGTTCCCTCCGCCTCGCTGTCTAATGAGCTTAGAAAAATTCTGAACATCTTGTCATGGTTTCACTTTAACAGATTATTTTTCCTTAACTGAGATGGGCAGGAGGCAGTAGCTCCAAAGATGCCCTTTGGATGCCAAGGCTGAGCTGCAGACTTCAAAAGCAAGGTTGGGGTTGTTCCCCCTCCCCTTCCATTTTTACTGTTCGCTTTGACATTTTGGAGTTCAGAGGGCTCCATACACAGGCAAGAGAAATAATTTCTCACTTGGCCAGCTGAAGGCTCCTAAAGAGAACAACAAATTAACAGTAATGGATTACAAGAAGTAATCTGGGTTTTGCTCATCTGCAGCCACGCTCTGCCCCCAAGGGACAATTTTTATAAATACAATGTTGTTGATCTCACATTTCCCCTCAAAATCTGGACTCTCACCTCTTTATCAGTGGCAGCTACTGTCGTCAAATAAATGTAAATGAACCATCACGATAATCCATGGAGCAAAGAGCAGACTGGAAGGCTCAAGGTCATCCAGCTATTTACACTGCTGTTGCAAACGGCTTGTGCTGCAGCTCCAAAGCAGGCCTCGTGTAATCTGTAAATTTCTTATTCATCTTCATAAAATTCTAATTTTACACAGCAATAGTGTTAAGTCAGTTAAACACAAGAACGGTTTTATCGGTTTCCAGAGAGCTGATGTCATTTGGGAACAGCATACTCCACTTACGTGTTACATCTGAAAAAACAACAAACAGCCAGATACAAATCACAAAGAAACATAGTGAGTGCTTTATGAGTTCATAAATCGAAGGCTATGGATATGCAGAGACCAACGCTATAATTTATGGACACAAAGCTTTACAGTATTTAGAATATGAGCAAAACATGCTGCAGCAGAAGCAAATATATGATGCACTAAAATAGCACTAAGGAAAAATATTATTGGTACTCCATTGCACAAGTTCAGAGGCAGTGGTCTAAGCGTGTAACGGCGCACATCAGTAAGAGAGATGCTGTGAGAACAGACACGGCACATGTGCAGTGCCTAATGTATGCTCTAGTTCGGCTGATCATTACCTAAGCATCTTTCTTTCCTCCCCTCTTTCCTTCTCCATCAAGAAGGATCAGGAGGAAGGAATGCACACAAAAGGGTCCTGATTCACAGCTGGTGAAATGTGATGTTCTATCCTTCAGAACCGTGCATTCCTCTGCTGCTCAAATGCTAAGTTGAATCAGCAGAAGTTTAATCAGCATTCATCCACAGCCAGGAAGCACACAAATACACAGAGCTAATGTGCTTAAAAAAAAAAAAAAAAAATCTTTAAAAGGTACAACATGGACACACTTTTACATTGTTTTTTAACCCAAATTTTATCCCTGCTCCCCAGCTACATGAGTCTGTTCTGCAGCAAAGCATCTCCAGGCACCAGCAGCTGAAAGCTATGTCAGCCTTGCTTCAGTGGGGCAGAGAAGTACCTTCTGTTGAAAGAAACATGACATAAGAGTAATCTTAACAGGCAAAATTTTACACCACATTGCCCGCCATCTTCTGGGGTAACATATGTGATTATGCACTTGGAGATGCAGCGAATTATGGTAAAGGCACTTGAGACCTGGCCACATCACACGATCCCACACACACACGGGCACCTGCCCACCCCTGCTCTCCCGAGGGAAGGCATCACCAGTGGTTTAGCCTCAGATTAGAGGAGATTCACATTATAGCCAGAACACAGGGTCACTTCTGGCACAAATGTGGCAGATCCCTGGTTAAAAAAAGCAAAAGCACATACCTAACATGAAAATGGAAGTCACGGGAAGTTCTCAATGCATTAGGTTAGTGCTTAGTTGCTCTGCTAGCTTCAGTTTAAACCCTAACTCAGTTTCAAACTTGGAAGTCACTGAGAACACAGCAGGCATGTTCAAGGCTTCACCAGACACCAGAACAAGCAATCAACCCTGCACATTCCTCACCTTGGCCTTTGCCACAAGCCCACTTTACTCTTCACAAATGCTAATACTGCCTCATGAGCTTACTTTGAGAAGAGGTCAAAAATAAGTAACGCGTAACCACAGAATCCACTGATGAGAAACCATCCTTATTCAGCACTGCACTGCTTCAAGTCCGTAACATCCTCTACCCCGGCATAGCTACAGGTCTTCTGAGTCTGAACCAACTCCACCAAAAGACATGAAAACCAAAAAACATGTTGATCTATCTTCCTATCAATCAACAAGCTGAAGCAGAAGGTGTTCTCACAAGCAGATGATATATTTTGTAAATAAGCAAAGTGAGACACAGGTCAGTTCATACTCCTCTCTCACCTCCGTGGGATCTCAAATAGCACTTTCAGCCCTGACTCCCAGCTGCTTGCTCTGGTTTTCCAGTGCAATGAAGTACAAGTGCAAAGTCAGCTTCAGTAAAGCAAAACACACAGTAGACACATGGCTGTCCTGAGCTGGGACCAATTAGCAAAGGCCCACTAGCTCTGTAATGATCAGGACTGTGCCACAACTGGTAATTCTCCCTTTAAAGAGAAGTACATAGTTATGAACCGGATAGTTCCAGCTTTTTCCCTCCTATTCCCCATCCTCTCGTCTTTCTCCCACACAGACACCCACACTGCCACTAGTTTTGCTCAGTTTTAAGAGGTCATTCACATTCTCCCTGCTATCGCTTTCATTGCAACACCTAATTAACGATGGTTTGACAGTAATCATAGCTCTTAGAGAAGAAAGCTTTTCATCAGCAGATCACCAGGCTTCAAAGTCTGCACCATCCCCTGTTTGGAGATGAGGAAACAGGTCCAGGAGAATAAAATGACTTATGCAAACTAATAGCAAGGCTAGATATAGGAAGCTGGCATTCCCAGTGCCCCGTGGACAATGTTCTCAGGCTGCTCTCCCAGAAAATGGCAGCTTACTTTCTGTTCTCCCCCAAATTAGACTACGATCAGGACAGAATAGAGACCTTCCTCTACAATTACAACCCCTTTCCACTCACTGCTGTTGTATGTTCTGGCCCAGGCATCCATGAAGTTTGAAAAAGCAATTCATAGACATTTAAGAGCTAGTTTAGGACTGAAAACAAATATGTAATATGGAGCAAATGCCAAAATAAACTACAGTTGGGATCTTAAGTCTAAGAGAAAAAGAACCCCATACATAAAAAATAAGCTTAAGGTGAAAGAAAACATGCCTATATATTACAAATACAAATAGCACAAATACATACAGCTATAAATGCAATATATTTTAGCATTTGCCCAGTGAAATAGAGTGTTAAACATTAACAACTGCCCTTACTACTTCAAGTGCAATGTCTCTTTCAGGAGCAACATATTACAGAAATTTTGTGCAGAACATCCAAAACTACTGTAGTTAAAATAAATTACATGTTTGGATTCAATTATCAGACCCTGATGAGTCATAGCCCTCATTTGGCATTTATTTAGGTAAAAAAAAAATATCTTGGAAGCCTCCAGCACCACAAAGAAAATTCAAAGGGAGTGTGAATTCAAGCATTTGAAAAAAAAATGAGAGGTGCATTAATCAGCAGGTTCAACCTCCCAACGGCAGGCAAAAAAAATTTATTGCTTGTCTCAGGCATCCTTCAATCTGACCTGCAAAGCAAGCAAATTTAAAGTAACATCCAGTACCTTACTGTGGCTCACAGGCTGTGAGCCAAACCAGTCTCCATTATTTGCATTTCCCATACACATATAGACAAGTGTCTTAACCACATCAAGGTCATTCAATACCAAGACCATTAAATTAAGTTTTCCTCTAAAATGAGGCCTCATTATCAAGACTAATTAAAGGATGGCAAAACCTTCTGAACAGCTCCAATCCTCGGCAAAGGCTTATTCATGACTAGAGCATTCCTTAGAAATGAAGTTGATTAAAATTATTAAAAGCTATTTTAATCTGTGTTAAAGGTCTCCTGACTATCAACACCAGAACTCTATAAAATTGCTACAATACATGGTTTTCCTATTTGCACTTTCACCACATGCTTTTTATTGATCTTTTGGACTCCCTATTTTGGGCAATTACCCACCAATGTTTGGAAATCGCAGTGTATGGGAAAGCAGCTTGATGCAATGCTCCATTCTATCCCAGAACACTGGGTCCACAGGGGCAGACTGCACCACTTAGAGGAGCTTATTCCTGCTGGTAGAATTTTAGATTTCTGCTTCAGCTATGATGTCAAAAACCTGTTGAGCGTTGCTCAGTGCTAGAAAAGGAAAAAGCTCATTTCTTAGTGGCTCATAGAGTTAGTATTAGCTAGACAGTACCAGACACACAAGCAATGCTTTGTGAACTCATCCAAGATCCGAATATATATTCCAAAATGCCTGAAAGTTAGCAGAGGAGCACAGATAATGGAAGGACTATAAAAACGCTTGCACTCCAGTGACACCTCCTTAGACCTCAGGAAGAAGCTTCCGATATCCTATTTGTAGCCTCTGTGGTATGAAATTGTTCCCCTTCCTCCCCTTATCCGTGGCTCCATGTAAAGAAATGTCTCCCATGAGCTTCCCCCTTCTCCTCTAAATGTCCCTTCCACCCATTACACACAATGCAGAGATTTGCACTGCGTTTGAAGTGAGATTGAGAGCTTAGACTGCAAAATCATTTTCAAAACACAAAGAGCTAAGAAACTGTGATACTTTGGTAAGCACTCAGGGTCTTATGAGTCTCTCCCTTTTCGGAGCAAGAGTGGAGTATGTGAGTGAGAAGTTTCTTCTGGTGCCATTACAATTAAAGAACCTACAAAAATCCCATTTGCCTGAACACTGCAAGCAAGAATAACCAGCTCCCTCCCAGCTCAGACATCTGCTTAGTCTTTGCCACCAGCCCCACACGCCCGAGCAGCTCTATCTCTACTTCCTCCGAGGGCTGTGCTCCACACTTGAGCTTCCTCATCATCAGCTTTACCCACATGGGTAGAACTCAGTCCCCAAGCTTCTGCCATCACTCCTCTCACTCTAATTTAATTAGCCTTGCTGTGCTATATATCCCCAGGCCTAAACCAACACCTTCCTACCATTTCCACCATCACACGTAGGGTGAAATGGCCTCATCCATTCAGGCTGAAGGAGGAAGGCCTATCACATTCATCTGCTTTAACCAGTCCTTTGAGAAGTGGCTACCATTAATGCCTTCTTCCTGCAGGCCAGGTGTCACTGCCAGCAGGACTACTGCTTATTGCTTCTCAGCTTGAAACACAGATGAAACATCCACGTCACTCACAAGAGTTTCCACACTATGCACGTAGGGAAGCTGAAAGCAGCTGAAAATCTTGCAAGACAACCAATAATAAAAGATTTTATGCCGCATTTTTCAGACCCATGCCGAGGGGATGGACGTGCTCTGTTTTCCGTAATTAGATGCTCCCATTATCTGATCAAGAACTCAGGGATAAAATCAATTTAACGCATGGAAATTACAGTTTTCACAAGAAATTGCTTTAGAATAGCAGCAACAGGGTTCTTAACTACTAAACCTGCCTGGGAGTGGGGAAAATGCTGGAGAAAGGAAGCTAATCCAGAGCAGCAGGCACAGTGATAGTAAAGAACAACATGCCCAGACCTTCATAAGGTACGTATACTGTGGTGACTATTTGGAAAATGGTGCAAAACTTCTAAAAAAAAAGAGATTTTTTTTCACTTGTTCCCCTTGATGGGAAGTGGTTCAACAATGAAGAGACTTCTGAGGGCTCTGAAGAATGCAGGAAAAACTCTCTAGCTTTGGACCACCTTCTATCGTGTGAAAATTAAATTGATAAATTTGCCACCCAGAATACTCATACAAGGAATGCTGCTGGAACAGGCTCCTTTACTTCATATCTTTCTCTTTTGCTTTGCTGGGTCTCTCCCAACCTCACATAAAGCTTTCTCTCTGCCTGTCCCGAGGCTTTAATTCATTCGATGAACTTCTATCTCTTTGCCTAACACTGACCTGTTTTTTTCCCCTGGGAGAAAAACATCTCAGAGAAGTAAAATATTAAGAAGAAGAAAAAAAAAAAAGTATAGCAATGATTTGTCACTGTAAAATGTATTTACCCTATCCTCCATGCTTTACATCAAAAAGTCACTCAAAACCCCAGTCATCAACCATTTCTCCATTATTGCAAAATATATTATAATCCACTTGTGTGCTTTCATGATTTTAAGATTAAAATTACACTGTCAAGACATTTTTATAGCTTTTAATTTATTTTTTTAACTCATGTTTTAATACCCCTCTCACTAGGCTTAAAAAGCAAATGCCTTTCCCCATTGATTTGTTCTTCGCCTTTGGCAAACATTGATTTCCCACCCGCCTCAAGTTACAAATGAAGAAAAAACTAACGTGTCTGTTTTGTTCCATGACAACAGTTTCTCGGTACCAATTGCGGCCCCCCTCTCAACTTGCCAAAATCTTCATCATTCATGGCTCAGCACTATAAAGGGTGACTACGCACCCTTCACAAAGCTACTTTTGCTAGAAAGGCTGAACAACCCAACCATCTGAGAGGGTACCGCACGAGAAAAGCTAACGTTTGCTTCAGTAAAAAAATTGGATTGTCTAAAGGACAAAGAAGTCTCTTTAAAAACCTAGGTGAGCTCCCAAGAAGGAGCAATATGACCTAGGAGAGCAGTACACCATCTGGTCTGCCAAGCCTTACTTGGACTGTTCCATGTTCTTAATCATTAAGGCTGATCTTAATCATGTCAATGATAGTTCGGGGGAGGAGGGGAGAAAGGATTTTCACTGGTCACTGCATGAAACAATTCCTTTATCTTGAATAAATATGGTGCCACACTGCCAAAGCAAGTCTGCCAGGGAACCCAGAATCCTTTCAGAATATAGTAGACATTCCAAGATGTTTATACAACACTTCACACTGTATTGAGGTAAGAGACTCGAAGCCAACACTAATGTGCTTCATATGATGAACAGGAAAAAAAACCACAGCCAACCAGTTACTGGAGGGAATGAAACCAGTGCCAGCATCATTGGTCACTAGCTTGCCTGCTGGTAAGGAAGACATACTCGACACGTTTTGTGCAGCACTTTACCTCTCCCTGGGAGTTCAGGGCATTTGACTCCCTGGGGCAGCGAGGATTTTGAGATGTTTTACATCAGTATTTTCAGATTGTAGTTTTTATTTCTTAGCTGCTCTTTCACCAAAACCAATAAGCTTTTCATCACCCACAGCAGCCCAGCTAGCAAATTCTATACATAAGTAACTGCTGACAGGAATCACTGAGAAGCCAAGGAAAAAAATAGAGATATGTGGAAAATGAGCTTGAAATATGAAGTATTAGACAAATACTCTAAAGGCTAGTGGAAAAAAAGCTAACTAAACAGTAGTTTGTGGGCTTCACTTTAGACATGGAGGATAAGAAGTGTTCAATTCATGCCTCAATATTCAGCAAATCAAAGATCTTCCTCGTAAGACAGGATGGCCCATTTTACACAAGTCAGTCTACAGGACAAAATTCTACTTCCTTTAGATAAAAGTTTATCACCCTTCCAACTACTTTTCAACTTCACAAGCACATCCTTAACTGAGTGGTTACACTGTGAGTAGAAGTGCTCAAATGAAAAGCCTGTACAAGGAATAAAGACACTCGAGCAGAAGTTTGGAAAGAATGAGCAGAGCAGCCACGGTGAAAAGTAACAGCAAAGCCTGAGATGAGGCAGGTGTCAGGGCAGGCTCTGATCTCGAGTGCCCTGACACATACATCCCCCAAGAAATGCCTGCTTCGGAATTGCTCTGCACTCACGGCAAAGACCACATACTCTTCCTCTAAATTACACCAGGTTGGTTTGGAGCTTTATGTGAAAGCAGAATCTTTGTGCATTTGTATCTCTTTCTGCCTCTCTGTCACAGTCATGTGAAAACCTGTTTGCTGATGGCAATCCACTTGGGCAGAGATCTTCAAGGCTACTGAATTCCTCAAACTTCAGGAGAGACAGACAATCTTAGTAGAGGAAAAAAAGATAGTATGGTGAATAGAGAGGGTAAGACATCACCGTGAGCTCAGTTCTTATTAATGAGCAAGAAAACTTCATGGAAAAGACTTGTTTTGAGTGCCCTAATTACAGAAAAAGCATCTCTCAAACTCTGCAGTTATTAGACCTGAGAAATTCCACCTCCCATTCGCATTTTTTTTATGCTGCTATGAATCCTCCAGAGCTCACTCTTTGTTAGAAACTCAGTTAGAGCTCTTCCCATGACCAAAATATTCTCTTCTCCCCAACTCATTCCCACTTTTTTTGTGAATTCTCTGTTGTCTTATAAACTCTACCTCACTACTGTAGCTTTAGGATAATTTAGTTAAAAAGCCAATCAACCATGAGCCACAAAGCCATAGGAAACGAGTTTTCATTAGTTCTGCTAGTCACAAAAGCACTTGTTTATTATTACAGAAGCAGCTGGAATATATTGGGTTTCTGCACAATGTCTCTCAAATTTTACTCTCAAAACCAAGAACAGCTGGGACATAAGACACTGACAGTTGCCTGTCACATTAAAAAAACCAAAACAAACCAACAAAAAACCAAAACAAACCCAAAACCAAACAGCAGCATCACGAGATAAGGCTCCAATCTGTCAAGGAAGAACACATCAGGGGTAAGGCAAGAAATCTTTCAAGAACTAGGATGTATTTTTGCAATCTTTACTGGCTATCTAGGAAAAGAAATAAAGCTGTGTTAATGAAAGCAGGCAGGTGTTGAGAGCCAGGGGCATGCATCAACAACGGAAAAATTCAGAGGAATCTAACAGCAGAGCAAGGGAAACGTGTGAAAGTGTCCCAAGTTATCATTCACATCTTAAAGTTGAACTCCCTTTAACCTGGCTCTCCACAATGGGGATGTTAAATGGTTGAGCTTTGCATGCAAGACTACCTGTCTACACTTGGCTATTCCTACCTGAAGGGCTCTGCTCTCACTGTATTCTGCTGTACTGTAGATAAAAGAGTTTTCCAAGCTGCCTCCATAAGCTTGATGCATCAGCAATTTCAACAGGGCAGAGGGCAAGCAGTAGCAAAAACTTTATTACCCAACAGTCAAAAATTGGCTCTGCAAGAGCAAGCAAAGTCAATATAGAAAACAGCTGATCAAGGGCCAGAGAGAGCCTGCATGACCAAATAGTCTCTTTAGAGGGGAGGATGATCCTCTGTGAAGACACCAGTCATGGCTTGCTTAATACCCTGCTCCAACACACATCTCTGCAAAGCATTGAACAAGTCATCTCGGCACATAGTCTTGCATTAGAAACAGACATCTTTCAAATCAAGTCAAGTAAAATGAAGCAGTTGAGGACTTCAGAAGTTCTCTCCATATGCAGATGCTTATTTGTGAAAGGGCCAGGTAGTAAGGAGAGACTGCAGAAGGGACCAAGACATTCAGACTGACAGCAATAGATGCCTGGGGCTCACTGTACACTTGAGGCTCCAAGGTTTGGTGGAAGGGCTTTTCTAGACTTTTTCTAGCCTTGCTTTAGCAACACAGACACAAGGTGAACAGTGGGAGAACCTCTGGAACACATAAACTAAGAAAAGCAAGAGACACCCCTTTACACTGACACACATAAGCAACCTTTGCTGTTTGACTACAGAGAATGTCTGAATTGAGAAATTCAGATCTGCTATGTTCCATCTCCGGGGAGATGTTACTTCTAGTAGGGGAAACTGGACATATAATATATAAGAGTTTATTATGGCCAAGATTTTTTTCCCAGGGATCTAAAGATATGTCACAATCTGAGGTGGCTACGAAAGGCTAACTGAGAAAAGCCAAGTCTAAAGGGAATCACTTAGCAGTGATGAGATCTGTCAGGTAATATCATTGCTGTCATCTATTGTAATAACCAACGTGATCTAAGTATTCTGAAGACAAACTAGCTGACTGCTACTCAGCCAAACCTGAACTTCAGCAAGGACACCACAAGCAAGGAAATTAGAGTGATCCACACATAGGAAGGGACCCATAGGAATCATCAAGTCCAACTCCCTGCTTTTCACGGGGCTCCCTAAAACTAAACCATATGACTAAGAGTGTCATCCAGATGCTCCTTGAAATTTTGGTGCCATGACCACTTCCCTCTGAGAGCAATGACTCAGTTTGCTTTTCTTAGGCAAGACAACTGTGCCCAGCTTTACCTGTCTACAACTTCAGGAGCCAGCTCCCTAATGCAGTTCCCCCCTTAGAGAGGATGGGGAGAGAGAGCGCAAAGAAAGTGGCATCAGTGGGCTTTGGAGCATTACAGCTAAACCCACGTGAAGGTGGTGGGAATGTAGAGGGAAGCAAGTTCCATAGCTTCTTGAAGTTTCATCTTCTATCCCCAGACAAAGAAACCAGGCAGAAACACTGATGTGGTGGTTTTGTTCAGTGGGATCTGGGGAGGCTGTTTAAGAAAAGTGAGGCCACCACACTATACTACATCTTGGTAGAGTTGCCTGAACTTAAAAAACAGCCTAGAAAAAGTCTTTATTCTTATTGCAATTGGGAAGTACAAGCTACTATTCATCTTCATCCAACAGAAGCTAATTGCCACGGTACTTAAATAGAAGGGCTGATGTTCATACTGTTTTCTCTCCTGAACAACAGTGCTGTTTTTCCCTGCCGAAAGAGCAGACTAACGATTTTTACAGGAGTATCCTACCACAAAAAAAAGGGGGGAAAAAAAAAAGTAATAGGGAAAGGAAAAGTCTTGGACAATAAACATCTACAGCTCTCCTAGAAACCTGGACAGCCTCATGTCTATAGTGTCCCAACATCCCATACATACAAATGAATTTTCTTTTCCTGTATCACATGAGACAGAGGAAACTATTGCTTTCCTTTTACAGATGAGAAATGAAGCAGTGACTTATTCCTAGAGGGACTGGTGAGAGCTCATACCTGAAATGCATTTTGCTTCAGGGCAGTCAGCAGGACTATGAAGAACAGAGAAAAAATAAAGCCATCAGTTTGAAAAAATACACTAAGCTCACAACAGTGGCCTGGAATAACTTAGCAAGACTGGAGGCAGTGGGCAGAGTGAAGCAGACCTGAAAAGAGAAGAACTAGGAAGAAGAGCGGTTGGAACCAGGAGCAGCTAAAACTTACAGATCCGTATTTTTGGACCTGCAGAACAGCAGCACTGAGTTTGCACAGAACTTCAGGCCTCTCCTGCTCTATCTTCCACCATCTATGGAAAGAAGGATTGGCCAAACACTCCTACCACCGAGTCATTCCTTCCACTGCTAGTCACAGCCCTTGTCTCACCAGGAGTTCAAGCCTCAGAAATTAAGGCTAGAAGCCTCTCATGCATTTAGCTTGTCTTAAGACAGGAAAAGAATTCCAGACTGTAAAGCAAGAACTCCTTTTACGGTCAGTAAACCATATACACTCCATTTAGACAATAATAAATACCTCCAGTCGTGACTGCCTGAACTTCTTTTGTAGCTTACGACCAGACTTTTATCCTTACTGAACAGAAAACATGATATCTCTGTAGCCCCTCTAATAAAGCTAAAGCATGATAAATACAAAGGGACCTGCTGGATGAATACAGAGTTTGCAGGTGGTATGAGTGGTATATGAGCATCAGGCCTTGAAGATAAATGAGTGACCTAAAGTCACCAAAGCCTTGTGACTGCAGGCTGGGCTGTAACCACCAGTCCCATCTGCCTCCCTCGCTCTTGGGCAAGTTGTCTCAGCCACAGCACTCTCAGCTTCCAGATTCAAGTTACACAGAGGAAAGTGAGGTTACCAAATGAAAAACAGTTTGTCAAAGTGTGTTGTCTCTGGTTTGGTTCACTGTTTTTCTGCCTTCTCCTTCTTCCCTGCTTCAGAGAAGACCAACAAGACTGCAGTTAAATTCTGTATCTTTCAGACAAAGAGGAAACTTAATTGCAGTCTTCAGGAGACTGAATTTCTATTGAATGAAATAATGAAGCATAACCAATTGCATTTTGGTGCCAGGGCTCAGAAGGCAATTTGCTAAGAAGCAGAGGTGTGGAGCAATCTCCTCAGCAGAGTGATTCACTGAAACACAGCAACTGGCAGATAGAGACAATCAGCCCCAGATAGAAGAGTTTCACGGATGACAGTAAGAGGAGCTTGTAAAAGTCTCCGGCTCAGGTAAACTGGGAAAGACATATCATCACTGTCCAGCTAATTAATAAAAATTATTACTAGAATTAGCAATATAATGTATAAGAACTTCCCTACAAACGCTGAAGCAAAAATACTTACAGCTAACATAAAACCACTGAATTAGTCATGCAGTCTCTAAGTACACCCTGCTGTCAGCAGCACCTGGATCCAACAAAACAAGGTGATGCTCAGGACAGAAATGTCTAACTCTAGCCCTAAATAAATGGATTCTTAAAATGCCTACTAAATCACTAAACAATAACTAGCACTATATCACCGGAAGCCTCATTTTCTGCTGCTAGAAAAGACCAGCTTGAACAGCTTTATTTTTCAATGTATTTTTGGAATATGTTTCTATGAGCTTAAATGATGGTGTTGAGTCATAAGCTCCAGGATTCATCTATTCAGTCCATGCTCAGGTATCTGGAATGCAAAAGGCTGGGAAAGAGAGATACGAGCTTTTGGTTCTTTACCAACTCAATATGTCCTACATCGCACCAAGTATTTCCCTCCTCTAACAGCAACTTACAGAATAACTTAAGCAATCTCTTTATCTTATGTACTGCTGCACAAACACTTGACATCGTGGAAAATCCAAACTGAGCTCTGCAAAGATACCCAATCTCCCACAGGAAACCCATTCTTTTGTCATTGGGAAGGAAATGGAGTTCTTTGTTCGAGAGTCTGCTCAGAGTTGTGAGATTTCAGCAGCTGTATCACTTGGGATCACACGCCTACTTAAATACCAGATAAGCCAAATGTTTGGGAACAAAATCAAGAGCAGAACCTGCACTGACAAACTTCTAGAAGCTTGTAAAGAACCAGTGAATCTACCACCTAAAGAAGATGGCTGTCACTTGAAGAACACCCACCACATTTAGGTTCATCTGAAACCCCCCACCAAAGGAAAAAAAAAAAAAAAAAAGTGTTTCTTGGCTGAAAGTAGAATGGACTACAGGAAAAAGGATTCACATTCTTCTAGGCAACTGTAGATATTGCCGGGTCACGTGTCCCTCTCTTAAAACAGCAGAGTGAGAAGAGAAGCAGAAAGAAGGATTTTACTAAATTTTCTGTCCTTCTCTGTACTGATTTTTTTTCAGAGACTTACAAGTAAGAGAGAGAATTTGACAGAGCTAAGTCTCAGCCAGAAACTCCTCAGACTGACATGATCTAGAGAGGGCTTAAATTAGGAAGAAATTGTAAAGCATGGGTCTCAGCTGTGAAACCTCAAACAATGTCCATCATCCAGTGAAGACACTTATAAAATGGAATCTTAGTTAGTGAATGTCAGGAAGAAAGGGGTTGGGATTTGTAGCAAAAGCTAATTAAACAGTTCCCATCTCAACTCTCTGAGCATGAGACTGCAGCCCTCAGAGGAGGGCATCTAACCCTATTCCTTCAGGACAAAATGCATGAGGCAAAATATTTGATTACTCTAACTTCATGGTTCTAACAGTAAAGAGGCCTCAAGTCAACACTCCTAGATACTGGTAACTCTAAATTAAGTTAATTCAGTTCATTCCTAACCAATTAAGCACCTAAATCAAGACCTTAAACCAAGAACTACCTATCACAATACTCTTGGGTTCTAGGGAGTTTGTTACAAATCTTGTCTGGTTTAGCTGTACAGATTTAGTAGTGTAGCTACACTGAGCAAAAGATGGATAAAGACCACACAGTGCAAGTTCCCAAGCAATTCAGTTCCTCTGCTCTTTTTAGACAGTGCTGTTTTCACGACAGAACAGTTTCTAGACAGCATTATTTTATTCTATACGTCACAAAGCATTGAGAGGGTTTAATGAATTAGAAAATCAGAACTTACCCCTTGTAGTTTGCAAAGCGCTAGTGACAGTAACTAACATCCCAGACTGTGCAATGCCACGTGTTTGCAGGAACATTTGTGGGGGATAGAAACATGCCAAATTGCAGCATCATGGGTGAAAAATGACATTAACAAGGATTGAGTGCTTTCATCTTTGCACCCATGCCTCATCCAGAAACAAACAGTGGAAATACTTAACGTGCTGCTTCCTTGGCACACAAGTCTACCTTCGCCCTGCAAGAGGCCATGGGCCAAAGTCAGCTTTCAAAGGCCCTCCAGCACTGGCATGACCGTGCTTCCACTGAAATCAATGGGAATTTCCTCACTGAGCTAATGAGAGGAGACCCTGGCCAACACCAGTCCCATCTGTACCGAGTATAATCCATCATTCTAACAACACAGAAAATTCATTCATACAGAAAACAAATGAATATTCATCACAGCTCTACATGATACTGAGTCCAGTAGCATTATCAGCTATATAACAGTTACGAGCAAAGACAACAGCATTCTGGTAGGTCTATACCAAATCTGAACAGGGAAATGGCACATTATTACCAGCCTGAGCCACCCAGTCACTTAATGGATGCTTCTAAGTTTTTTCATCTCCCAAAGATCTCAGCTATTGTTTATCTGTCATCCCCATCTGCTAAAACACAAGCCTGCTTTCCCCAGGTTTGATGGAGAATATTGCAACTCATAATAACCCTCTCAAAGCCCATTTTCTAATTGGACAGCTCATTCCCCAGCATAATCATTTTACAGGGAACCAAAGCATGATTTAATCTGTCAGGCTCCTTAAGATATATTAAGGAATCTCTTCATTCCCACAGGGTTGAAAAATGTTAAAGTGTTGATTGCTGAGAATATTTGCAATAGGTAGAAGACGGGAGTATATTTTGCTGTGTTCCATGGATTGTTTCCCTAGGCATCCTCTTTTGGCCACAGCCAGACAGACTACTGTGCTAAATGGAAAATAAGACCTGTGTGGAAGTATTTATGTTCCACAGTGGATCTGAAATGAAAGGCAACACATACGTGTTCACTTATATTGCCAGTCCCCTGCCATGACTAGGTGAACCCTCTATATTATCCTTCCAGTCTGTTCACGGATGCTATAATTTCAACACATCAAAGTAATCAAGACAGAATTGTCACATATTAGTATAAACCTAAACATAACTTAAGATTAGACAAGGCAAGCATCAGAAAATAGCATTAAAGCCATAAACCTGCCCAGACTAATTACTTTTTTCTCCTTCCAGTGAAATTAATCTAACAGTTCATCAACAGTATTCAGGGGAAAAAAAACTTATAGCAGCATGATTATTCCCCTTCTCCATTTTCAAATTTTCTTTACCTAAACAGGTAGTGAAAAGCAAAGTCAAATCTGTCCAAAGATCTCGAGGAAATCTCCTCTAGAGGTGTCATGCAATACTTGTCAACTCTCACCATTTCACAGCCAGTAACTACCTCAGCAAGAAATTCTCGGTCATGCAACGTCATCACTTCATCCTGTCTGAGCTCCCCTCACTCTCCTTATCTCCAGCTGCTGAACCTGCCTCACCTTTTCAGAATCCAAATGCCAGCAAGGTAGCAGGGACTGTCAGCTCCCACCTGAATGGGACACAGCTCTGCAGAGACACAGAGGATGCGAGTTTAGCACTATGGAAGGAAGAGAGTTTTCTTCTTCCAGAAGAAAAAGCAACGATAAAGCGTGTTAACGTGTAAACCAAAGTAAGGAATAGATGCTTATGCAAGGGAATAATATACCCAGGGAATACTTTTGCTAACAGCACTGCAAGGAAGCTTTAAAATGGTGAGCATGCTGCAGCAAGCCTGCATATATACAGCACAGTTCCAGGCCAGACCAAGACTTTTGATTCCCCTTATCAGTGAAAATCAATGGAAGAGCAACCAATACACAGACTCAAATCATCTGGTTGAGGGAAGAAAAAAAAAACAAAAAAAAAAAACAAAAACAAACAAACAAACAAACACACACACACACAGCTAAGGGAGATTGCTTTTCCCAACATGCTGAAGGGGAAGTTATCTTCATACTTCCAATAACCTGAAGGCACAGGACACAACAGTATCCACACAATCTCCACCCTCAGGTTTGTGCCATACCAGCTTAGTTTCCCACAGAGTGCCCCGACTTGGTTTCTCTTCTGATATTGCCCATTTGAGGAAAATCAGGAAAGCTTCCAAATGCACCAGAACTCTGGCAGCTGTAGCCTCTGCCCTTTGCCCCAAACACAGGGATCCCTACCAGTACCCCTCCCTGTGTTGCAGCTGTGGCAAGGCTACATGCCTTCCCATCCCACAGTGTTCCCATCATTTCCTATCCTCAGGCTCCAGACTCAGAGGGAACTGTCATCCACTTGGTTTTACCCAAATGATGATCCCGCCACTTCCTAGGTCCCCCACCTGAGCTATACCCCTTGCTGAAGTACTCCAGAAGATCATAGCAGGAGCCCTTACTACCTACCTGCACACTTGAGAGTGCTCGGCTGCTCCAGACAGCAGCCAGGCCAAGGACCACGCCACAGGTGGGGCCTGTGTGCAGAGCTGCCCCAACACACAGCACAGGCTTTTCTCCTCTCCCTTTCACACTCAAGAGCTTGCCAGCACTTACGGACGAAGTGCATCTGTGCCGGCCTCAGACAAGATCCTAGTGACCATGCAAACCCAACAGCCATGCCAAAAAACCCCACACATCTTAAGTATAAACATAAACCCAGCCGAGTTCAACCGTTGCTGCAGCCAGCAGCAGTGTCAGCCAGTGCCGAGAACACCCCACGCCAGCCTGGCTGCACCATCGCCTTCGCAGCCAGCGGTCGGTTAAACCTGTGCACCGCTACCAAAACTGTACAATCATACAGACTGGTTACAGCAGCAACCCACAAATCAACGGGACCACAAGCTCCTCTTAAAACGCACCTGCCCTCTTTTGTACTTTTTGTTCTTGAGAAAGGATATTTTATCTCTTTCTTGGATCACTCAAAGCCATTAGACACAAGTCTCTCTTTCACAAAGCTGTTTTTGCTTTACAACATTGTGCTTATGTAGGGATAGGAAAGGCAAAGTGACAACGGCCCATTTCTTATTATTTATGTGCTTTAAATACAGTTGAATATGTGCTAAGTAATTGGTTAAACACATTAAGAAAATACATCTGATCAAATGTATCAATAAATTTTCACTCCCAAGTGAAAATTAACTACCATAAAGCATCCAGCAGATCACAGCCTTATTGCTTCAATATGACCCAGATATTTTTCCAGCTCACCCACTCCTCCCATGCGCATAAAGTACATTGCGCTGCAAAACTTTCCTCAGCAGGCAGCACAGTGGTAACAGTTCTGTAAATGGATAAGGTGGAGAAAAAAACCTGTTGCTTCATAAACAGGATTAAACAAGAACTTAGAATGTATTTATGGTACATATTTTGGCCTGAACTGAGATGATAAAAGTAATGTATTATGCTTAGTGATGGCATCTTAGTGATGACATTCAAAAGAAATTAAAAGGCAGTCCAACATAAGAATTTAAATACCAAAAATGTAATTCTGCTTTACAACAGCTTCTCCTGGACAAAAAACAAACCTCTCGATTATGAAACTGACTCTGAAGCAGCAGAGAACATACAGCTGCTGGTGCTATGTTAAGAGCATCCCTAATGGATGCTCCCATCTGACGCAGGAAGATCAGCAAGTCAAACCCTCTCAGGGGATGCAACCAAGAAGTGCCCACATGTGACTTTTCAAAATCAGAGCAGAAAAAGAGCACAAATCCCTAACAGATACCGTGTTACAAGTGAAACAGTCCATACTAGCCAGCAAGATTGTCCTCTAAATCACCCATCTGCAAAACATGCTTTGTCACACTCAAGCCACACAATGAAATTTTGAAGTGGCTGGTGGAGAACAGTCCTTTGGCCAAACAACGTTCTTGGTAAAAGCCTGTGGAGGAGACAGACCCAGATCCCAGGCAGCAAGAGTATGATATGTAGTGGGCAAGAGAGTGTTTAGCTAATGAAAAAGTCACTGAACTCTAAACCAGCAACAGAAACTGCTCCTGACAGCTTTACTCTGTGACACAGACCAGGAAAACCCCTCTGCATCTGTGGGCACTCTCCCTCACCTTGCAGATCCAGCACCTTCAGCAGCTGGAGCTCAGCTCTCTTCCAGCACATTGCAGCTCCATTAGTCTGCATCTGAGCCAGGTATTCAAGAAAATTTAAACTTCTCTTGGACCCAGCACCGACCTGATACCAGAAAGCTCTATCAGGAAATAGTTTTGAAGTACGGTCTGCTCAGTCATAGAGGTTTTCAATTTTTTTTTAATTTTTTTTCTCTTTTTTTTTTTTTTTTTTCCTTTTTTTGCTATTTAAAATAAACATTCGCAGTTTTTTCTTGGGGGGGGGGGGGGGGGAACCATAACAGCTAGGTGTAACCCCCCACAACAAAGCGGGTAAAAGCCCCATTAAGGAC
>JAAGNO010013536.1:0-49668 GCA_033439905.1 Ceryle rudis | reverse complement strand
GGAACGGTGAGGGGAAAAGGGGGCGGGGCCCTTAGGAGGGTGTGGCCACGCCCCTTTCTTCCCAACCCGCGCCCCCTCTTCCCCCCACCCCCCCCCCCCCCGAACCCCGGCCCCCCCCCGCCCCCAAACAGCCACTGGAAATTAAGGGACTTAAGTACCCCAAGACATACTGACCAGGAACCAGGTACCTCCATTTAGGCTGATACTGAAAATGTAGGAATCTGTGTCTTTTCTCTCCATCACTACGCGTGAAGTAACACCGCAAACCTGCTTTTCAGCTTTGATTAACAGAAAGTTTTCCAAACAAAAGTCTTTTGCAGTAATTTTTGATCATCTTTTTCATACATATACACTGCTAGCTTACACAATCAGATA
Organism: Ceryle rudis; assembly: GCA_033439905.1. NCBI lineage: Eukaryota > Metazoa > Chordata > Aves > Coraciiformes > Cerylidae > Ceryle > Ceryle rudis. The sequence goes on along the minus strand of JAAGNO010013536.1, from coordinate 49,293 downwards.
TTTTGAGGAAAAAAATAAAAGCAGGAAACTTCTAGAGAGAATTAGCATGCTGGTAACCTGGCAAGCTGGTAACTCCTGCCCTGCATACCATGCTTTTCCAGGATCATCATCGCTACTACAGGATTACTGGCCAACAACCAGCAACAAACTCAGAATCATGCGAACCCATTCAGATGATTAACAGTTGAGTCATGCCTAAACTGGGCTTCTCTGTATGCACATCGTTCTGCACTCTGATTATATCAGCACTTGTCCTCAATCACCACAGTAGTCATTAGATTATTAATCATTTTTGACACGTACCCCATCTATTGCCAGCTACAAACATAGAGGAAAACAGGCACCTTGTATCACTCTTTGGAACTCGGGCCGGTGAGACATTTCTGATGCTTGAGCAAAGATCTTTTTCCTGTACAGAACATCTCATTTTCTATCATTCCAAATATGACTGTGTAACAGAAGGTGCAAACTTCAATCTGTTTTAATTAACAGTTACAAGGTTTTTATACTGGGCGTACCATATTTGAAATTACTTTCCTTCAAAAAAAGCACTTTAGTAGGACAGTGTTCTTGATCTCATGGAAAGAAAGACTACCCACCCCTAAGGATTACTGCAGGCAAGTCTAATAATATTAGACCAAATACATCCACTGTAGGAAAAAAAGTCTAAGGTAGCTAGGAGCAAGCAACATGAAATTACTAAGTTTGTCTATAGGGTCAAGTCAACACATTATTTCTGTAATTAGTAGAGCTTTTTTATGGAAAGCAGCATCATATCTCTAAAGTCATCCACTAGCTTAACTTCTAATGCTATTGTTGCAGTTCATTGGAAAGCTGGAGAGATTGTATGTGAATATTTCAGGAGTACTGTCCATGCTTAGCCAAGACAAAAATGTTATGTGAAGTCAAGTCAACACTGCTTTGCATCATACTGTCCTGCTTACCAGAGAGTTGACCTGGCAACATAAGTCAGGTTAAGGCTGTATTTCAGGCCTGTCCCTATCATCTGGAAAGGAAAAAATGTCTTTCAGATTCACAAATAATTCCAGAAGCAAGATCTTCTCCCACTAGCAAGATCTGCAGGGCGAGGATAACCCAAAGAAGCATACAGCTTCTTTACTACAAATAAACCACCTGAAAACAAACATCTATTGAGCCACTCAGGGCAGAGGTACCTGGAAGAGGACGATTTACGCAGCCACTGCAGATGTCACCTACCCAGGATGGAGACTTTCACTGCAGAAGCAGCTAAGCACTGGCACAACACGTGCAGAGACATTTCAGCATACTTGTGACAGACAGTACCTGAACACTAAGAGAAAAGAGGATGATGAGTTCAGAGGCTCTTCTGCCTGCCTTTGGGATTGGTTACACACCACCAGATGATTGGAAAACTCAAAATGCATGCAACAAGAACGAACTGCTTGCAGGCACTCCACTGCTGTCAGTCACAGCGATTCTCATTCAACATGCTGCCAACCAAACTGCAAAAAGGTTGAAGGCACTCTGAAGATACATATTGTACTCAGACTGTCTCTCACCCAAGGATCTTTTGTTGAGGAGAACCTGACAATCACTGAGCTTCCCAGTATCTCCACAAGGCAAGACCACTGCTACCAGGGAATACAGCAGCAAAACTATGAAGACCTGAAAAGCTCAATCAAATCTGAAACTCCCTCCTAGAAACTGGCATTGAGCAACTCACTTTTGCCATGTAACCCAGAGAGTCACATTTAGCCCTGATTTTACAGCAACAAGAAAGCATGTGGAGCTTAGAAAGGGATTCCATCAGCTCTTCATGACAAATAAATTGAAAAGACCGCCACAATTTTCCTTGATTTAATTCTTACAAAAACATCCCCCTCTATGGCCTGTACACTGGTTATCCTTTTAGACACTTCTGCTCTCCTAGATTGCTAATGTGCCCGCTGCTTCCCAGACAGGTTCTCCGAGGCTTGCCTTGAATGTTCTGTAGAAGAACTGGACATTAGAAAGATGATAATTACCCTGTTCTGTGAAAGCTTTTATTTTCACATACATTGCAGAAACATCCAGAGGTGCAAACCACAAGCAAATTCTCCTCCTACTAAGTGCCCACAAAACAACAGACAATTCTCACCAGAAAAGCACCCTGCGCTGACAGCAGAGCAGAAAAGATAGGAATAGAAACAGAAGCAAGGAGCAGAAATTGCCGAGAGTCATGTTAATTATTGTTCATATTAATGAAAGGTTTGCAACTAGATCTTAAAATTTCCACTTGATTGGTACCCTCTAAGTAAAAGTGTTGTGTTCTGCTGACTATCCTACTGCCATACTTTGCAACTCCTGGGGATTATCCACATTAGCTCTCGCTGTTCTGAATACCTACTTAAAAAAAAATCAAAAACCTTCCCCAAGAAACCTTGAAAAGGTCTCATGCAACCAAACCTTCCACAGAGAGGCCTCAAAGTTAACAATTAAAACAACAGAACTACATATAACCCACTGTTCCGCAACAGCTCCCACTGCTGACCCAGTATCATAGAATGGCGTGAGTTGGAAGGGACCTTAAAGGTGATTGAGTTCCAGTCCCCCTGCCATGGGCAGGGACCCCTCTTGGTAAACCAGGTGGCTCAGAGCCCCATCCAACCTGTTCAAGACCAAGCACTTCTGTGGGCAACCTGTTTCAGTGTCTCACCACCCTCACAAATAAAGAATTTATTCCTTTTATCTAATCTAAATCTACCCCCGTTCAGTTTAAAACCATCATCCCTCATCCTATCACTACACTCCCTGGTAAAGAGCTCTCCCCACCTCTCCTGTAGGTTCCCTTTAGGTAATAAAAGGCTGCTATAAGGTATCTCGGAAGGCTTCTCTTCTCCAGGCTGAACAACCCCAACTCTCTCAGATTGTCCTCACAGGGGAGGTGTTCCAGACCCCTGATCATCTTTGTGTCCCTCCTCTGGACCTGCTCAAGCAGGTCCATATCTATCATATGCTGAGGACCTGAGAGCTGGACACAGCACTGCAAGTATATACACAAACGTATGGGAATAAGGTACAGCCTGCAGTGAATTGCCTTGGTCTAAACACGAGTTCACTCTGCTAAGTGTCACGTTATGCAGCCTCTATGGTTCAGATCTCGGAACTACAGGTAGAAACTAACGCAAACTATTCCAGTTGAGGAAAACAGGGCTGTTCTTACAAGCCTGCTGGATGAGAGTTAGGATGATTATGGCTGTAGCACGCTGTGAGCTTAGAACCCAACTCTTAAACTGTGTAGTGTGCAGCATGAAAGCCTGTGATAGCTGAGTACTGTCAGAATAATTGAGTTTTCATATTCTGAAATAACCCTGCCTGAGGATTTTAATACTCTGCAATTACACAGTCCCACCTCTTCTCCCCAGATCATAGGGATTTGACACAATTTAAATCCAGTTAAAGGAAATACTCTGCCCAGAACAACCCTGAGCCCCACAGAAACTGATAGGAATCATAATTCAGGCCTTGCCACATACACAGAGAGTCACAGGATTCCTCCCCCCAGTACCCACTGTCAGAGTATGAGATACTATTTCATTTAACAGCGCAGCACAAAGCCTCAAATCAGTACACTACCAATTTCTGCTATCCCTAGGAACATTCTGCTTTGCTATAAGAAAGCAAAATGAACAAAATACCTAAACCTGGGAAGCTGTACAGCACATTAGGGGAAAAATATATAACAAGTCTGTATGCAACATATGCAGGCCTGTGCAAAAGTTTTGCTTTCCCTGCAACACAGGGTGCTTGTGTCAGACAAAGGCTGACAGATACAGGGCCCTTTTTCAGGGCAATCCAGAGGAATTGTTACATTTAACTTCAAGAGGAGCACAATCCTAGCTGAAGACCTGAAGGGAAGCACCCTTCTACTGAGTGCTTCAGCATGACTGCACTTCCATTCCATTAGAGATACCTGTGTCTGCCTTTCACTGAGCATGTCACCCGTTAAAATGTCCAGCCTCCCACAACAACTTCTTGTACTGTTTGCATTGGGACTGCTTCAAAATCAGGTAAGGTTTGAGTGTTTCTTTTTTTTTTAAGTTAGGCAAATTAAAGCAATACTGAAGTGCTACCTTGAGTTACAGGCAGTGAAGCAGCATAAATTATGTCAAGTAATACCAAGTTACAGCCAAGTTTTAACTGTGAGTCATGGAGTTATAAAGTAAGACTGACTACTGACAACCTTCATATATTCCACAGGATTATCTTCCTGACACTGAATGAATTCCTGGCTCAGAGATGTTCCTTGCCATCAGCTCTGAAGGGCTCAGGTTATATGTCTACTCTGACAAGTAGCACAGCACAGTGGGAACAGATCTACGGAGTACAACATTGGTGGTGCTGAAGACCCAGTATTTGCACTATATTTGCACTATTTTCTGAGAGATTCCCCTTCAAACCAAAGATCTAGTTGGTCCCACAGACCAACATGCCCATGAATCATTGGAGCATATTAGATGCAATCCTAGATTGTACTCTGCAGTTCAGTTTCATCCAAAAGAAATCCGGGTTATATACTCCAAGACAGCACCATTATGCAAGCAAAGGTACTCTAAGTGAGGACAGTTCAAAGATAAATTTCAAAACCACACTGTTAATCAAAGCTAAAATGCTAATGTAGAGAATGCATTGGCTCTCCCTGCTGCAAATGCTGATGAAATATGTGGCCTACCTGAACTTTGGATACCAGTTCTTGCAAGAGGCAAGAAAAGTACAGAGCTAATGAGGCTCCTGAGCCAAGTTCTCCTGGGAGGCACAGGTTTTGATTCTCTTAAGAAATTTCTTTGGGGTTACAGTAACTCTCAGATCCCAACAAAAGAGAACCTCTTTCAGCTGAGTGACAGCCATGGAGATTGTACAAATGGAGACCTGACCAGGTTCAATTGTAGGAGGTGCTGAATCACAGCCATCTCTCACAAACAATTCACTAATGCAGAACAAATTCTTTAACACAAACAGGATGCAGTTAATCTTCCAGCAATACAGTTATCTCAGCAATGTCTTCACAAAGCAAAAAGATCATTCCACAAGGTGAAGTACAAAAGACCCTCAAGCTAAGGCTAAAATTAAATCTCAATCCAACATGGAAAATTGGACATACGCTTCCTACAGGGAACAGGATCTACAGTGGTCCAAAGCTTGGATATAATTCAGAAAATCTTCCCAGAGGGAAATCTTTTCTATTCATTGTTCTCTTTGCTGTGAAGCATTTCCCCTGGGAGTTGCTCTGTACAAAGCTCTAAGTCAGCTTTCAATTTAAAAGGGCTCCCAGTGACAGTCTTGGTGCAGGCAGAGCTCAGTGCCTGTGTGCAGACAGCCCTCTCACACAGTAAAGCCACTCCAGTTAAATTATTGGCAATTAGTGGCAGGAAAGAGAACGGCCTCTGCACAGAGTTAAAAACCTGTGGGTCTTCCATGGTCCATTTTGAAAAAAAACACATCTGCTTTAGAAATCATTGAGCTGCCCATGTTCAGACAGCAAGATTGGGCCCTACAAGTTTACACTTTCAAGGCTAAATATTACCATAAAGGTATATAAATGATGACAAATCCCTTCTGTTAGCAGATTAAATTGTGAGTTTTACATTAATAAAGTCTCAAGCTTTTACCCATATAAGTGGCATTTCCTAGCAGCCATTTGAATGAGAAAGTACAGGAAGAACAGAAATTAATCTTTGAAGTTAACTAAATGGCCAGCAAAAGCTCCTCTTTCCCCACAGCATGCTGTAAAGTTTTGGATAAATTGCAAAATATAGCTTTTTGTATCCAACTAGTACAGTGACATTTGAACTGACTTTAAAGGCTCTCAGAGACCAACTAATCCAGCAAAGCCACCACCAACTGCCTTCTCCTCTGAGTCAACATATGCAGCTTTGCATGATACAGAAACAGGCTGCACCATACTAACGGAGATAGATGTGATAGCCTGAGAGCCTTTAAACACCACCTGGACTTTAGGAAAATCCAGCTCCACGGCTCCCAGAGCACACCCTGTTCTCAGTTCTTGCTTCTAATACACTTCCCTAAAAGACCCTGGTTAGGACATCCCCATTTCCAATCCAGGTTTACACGTACATTTCCTAAAAAATAAATAAAAATTGTAACTGATTAGGACAGGAGACAAAATAGGACTTCACTAGGACTAAACATACCCACCTAAAGAAACTAGATGCCCCGTTCTCAAGACCAGTTCAGGCTGATGAAGAGCTGAACCTGTAGTATGCCAAACTGGTCTGCTGTTATTTCCAGCTTTACTCCGAAGCTTTGCCATAGTCCACAAAACCCACCAAGTTTGAACTTAATTAGAAATGGGAGGCTGCCATGAAGGAAATGACGAAAAACCTCTCTGTTAACAGGTTCTGGTCAAGCTTCAGTCTGACATCTGCGTGGGCAAACACTCCTGTCTGCAGCGAGCTGTGTTGAAGGCCACAAATATTAACAGAAACACGGGTGCAAAATCAAGCCAAAAGATTCCCATTTGTCAGAGACTGGAAGGTCCTTGTGCATTATAATCTGTCTGCCCAAAGTGCTGGTCTGTTCTCTTTCACTACAACCTACTCTGAGGGATCACAGGATCCTTCATGTGTCAGTCCTTGGCTGATTGATCATCACCTTCAACACTGTGGTTCCTTTCCCACTACTCCCACCAGACAGTGGCACCAGGGCCAGCAAAACATTAGGTGTTTTGTACACCTTCATCCTCACGCCAGCAACAACCTTTACTAGGAATTAAGCTTTAGCTGGCCTCCAGCTGGAGCCTTCTCCTTGTCTGATATTTATCTCCTTGATATATTTATAGGCAAACATATCCCCCCTTGGCCTTCGTTATACTATTTTAAGCAAGCAAACCAACCTCTTCTAGTCCCCTCTCATAAAATAAGCTCTCTATTTTCCTTATCACGCTAGCAAGCTTTCTTTGCACCAGTTTATTTTCCTTGGACACGGGTCATCAGAACTGTACACAATATTCTAGAAGAGATCAATTCAGGTCCTTGTTAAGTAGCATTTATGCTCTCCACTGGAAGCAGCTCACACTGATACATTCTAATTCTCTCCACTTCTGACCCCTCAGAGTCCTGCAGGCTCTCCATGCCCAATTTTTTCGCTCCTATTACTCCTGTTCACACAAATACAAAGCCAGAAGCCAACAATTCCACACCCAATGCACAGGTCTCTGGAGAGCAAAGTGAAGTTCTCAGGGGATGCAGGGACCCAGTTGGCACTCCCTGTCCTGCAATAGATGGGGACATTGGACAGGACACAGGTGGCAGAGTCCTGTCTCAGCTGAAATTTTGCAGTGTTCAAGAGCAGAGACTGGCCAAATTTGGACAAACTTTTCTCAGTTAGAGACCTTGACAAAAATTGCAACTGGATTAATTTCTTTTTCTTTCTTTTTTTTTTTTTTTTTTTGCCTTCCCTGCCCCTGCAGGCACAGAAATACCCGAACAGGTTAAAGGACTGTCCTACCTGTCACACCTATAATATTTCTAGAGTCTCTTAGCCAGAGGACAACTCCCTCATTTCTTTCACAAGAAATCTTCCCTTCAATTTTTTATTGGAATTCTTCATCTCTTTCAATTGCAACCAAAAGTGATATTATTCAGCTGTTTAAATTTTAACTATAATGCTGAAGAAGCACTCTAAAATGAGTATGTAGCAACAAGCACTCTGCAGGCTTTACTTCTGGCACTGGGCAGTCAGAGCATGTTGAATTCAGGTCCTATTTACATGTTGTTTTATTAGCTGAAAGATTTGACTAGGTAATGATGGACAAGGTTGCCTGGAACTTCATTGTAATATGCACTGCCTGTTACCTTGAAAATCAGACATAGGAGTATAAATTAACTGTGTTTCATATTGTAATACATGCAGCAGATCTCATTTGGAAACAATACATACTTGTTACATTTGGTTTAGCCGGTAGCCTTCACATAACAAAAAAAATTAACTCCACAGTTCAGCACATGCTCCAAAATTTGATAATTTTACCCTACCCACTTTCATCTTCAAAAGACATTTGGGGTTTGGTAAAAAGAAGTCGAATTGAAATACTCAGAGCCCTTCAAATCAGACTTAAAAATAAATCAGATTTTAATGAGATTATTCAATTAAAGATGCTAAAAAACTGCATATATTGTGCAAAAATGTTCTATGGTTATAGTCAACTGCTGCTGATGGGAGCCTTCACTATGCTTCAGCTGTCCCATTAAGAACATATTAATTGAATTATACAAGTCTCTGGTAAAACTACTTATTTACAAACTCAGGAAAACCTTGAAAGCATGTAGATCTGTTTCTCATGAATATCACTTTGCAGTACCCTGTGGCATCCTGTCGTATTAGAAGAAAAAAAAAAACCAAACACCACACACCCACAAAAACACAACAGAGCTTCAAATCAACAGCACGTATTTACAGGTCTGTAATTCAGGTTTTTGTGGGAAAATGCAAGGCCACGGAGGGAATCTCCTTAAATCAAGCACGATTTCACTGAAGGAAGCCACTCTTTTCAGATACCGAGTCCCAGCTTGGAAAGCACATTTTTCCCATTGCAGTGAAAAGCCAGAACCAAATGTTGATTTAAATTAATGCAGCAGGGCAGTCAGCAACACTGTGCTAGTTAAACACTGACATCTACAGTCGTGTCTTGGGAAAAAAACCACTGTCTCTGGAGTAGGATCCAACAGTCACAGGCACCCTCTGGAAAACATTGCCCCATACTCACACTCAACAGGCACATTCCGTTCACAGCGACCTGGTGTAAAAAGCTGCGCAGCTTAAGGATCTTGCCATGACATCAGAGCCGCCAGAATTCTTATCTGTTATTAGCAATGAAAGGAGAGACACAGACAGAAGAGCAGAGCTGCTGTCAGGAGGCAGGAAATGGACACAGGGATCAAAACCAGGCTCGTGGCTTGGGTTTTTTCAATGCCACTTGAACATCCATCATTTCAGCTGAGGTTTGCTCTGCGCTGACACTCTGAGAAGGAAATAGTTTGTAGTTTCTATGACTCCCAAAGGGTAGCGGGGGTTTTAATTATATTATTAATTAGACCAGTAATTGCAATTGAAAGGAAAAAAAGTTAATTTGATAACTTAGATCATACCACCATAAACAAAACCAGGTGACAGCTATACATTTAACATTTCATGCTAAAAAAAAAAAGTCATTTAGAGCCAGAGTACATATTTATACTAGATGATTAGCACTGGCTTGGCCTTGAATTTTCCTCAGGTGAGACCAGATGCCTGGATCTGCACAAATCCTTCCCAGCTGCATATCTTTTGTTCTAACTGCCACAGAACAAGCTCTTAATTTTTTTAAATACACAAGAAAAATAAAGCTCTACAAAGCCCAGGGCAACAGCTACTCCCAGACTCCATGTGTTCATCCCATGCAGTATCTTCACTGCCCTGTCAGATCACTGGCTTCTGTGCCCACAGCCCTCACCTCATCACTTCAGCACACCGCTGCAAGGATACTCTCACAAAACAACAAACATCACCACACGTACTAGAGCCTCTATATCCAATCTGAAAAGGACAAAGCTGTAATTCTTAGATGAGAATACAACATAAGAGATTGTAAGATAAGCGTGAAGGCCGGGAGAGAAGAAAAATGCATGGATGGAAGGGTGAAGAGAATCAAGTAAACTGTTGTAACAAGTGGCCTCTTACCATGAAGAGCTTAAGCCCTTAACTTCTGCTGAATTGGAGGGCACTCATCTGTTCTCAGGTAGTATTTGCATCATTGGGGAAGGTGCTATTAAAAATGCAGCTCTCAGCTCCTCAACTTTATTGGTTTTCTCTGTTAGAGGGGCTATTATTACCTTCAGTTCCGCTCTGCTAGGGGACTGGATTTTCCTGCCTAAACCAGTCAGGGAAACCTCTTTTACAAGCCTCTTCTCATGCATGTAATCCCAGGCTGTAATGGTTCTATTGCACATTGTCCTTATGATCGGCAATTAAATGGAGGACAACTATTCCTCTCTTGGCAATTTACACTCTTCTTAGTAGAGCAAGTCACAGTCAGGTCAACCGGCATCAAAAATATCCAGCTGTTTCAGTTTAGAGCCAGCTCTTCCCTTTCTCACAAGTGCTTAAACTCGCAACCTCTGTCAGGGTTCACCATCATTTATCCAATCATCCTACTTGTATTACCTGATGATGGATCTGGCTTCATAAACACCTTGCCTGAAAGCTCCATCTCACAGGTTAAGTGATTTTCCATTCATGGTTTTTGCTCTTACAACCAAGGGTCTTGCCAGTTGTCACCCAAGATTATTATATCCTGTCCACCCACATATCCCAGCACTGCAAATCAACATCCACTGTGCTGTGCACAGGGTTTTGTCCTGTACACCAGTCACTGTAACACTGGGCTAGATTATGTGGCAACAGTCCTTGGACGGTAAGCAATGGACTAGCAGGGGTTTCAGCAAGGATCCTGGGTAAACAGCAGCAAAGTCCTGGGCTCACAAAGCAAGCAGAGTTAAAATGTGATCTGGAGAAGTTTGTAAAACCACTGAAATACAGAAGTGTAGTCACCTGTTCTTTCCTAAGTACAGGGGTCATGGAAATGTTACTTTTAGGACTACACAGCTCCTGCTGCCCGGGGGTGCAGTCCTAAACCCTGCTTTGTGGTTGTTCTTCCCTTTTGTCTTGGGGATTGGGCACACCAGGTCCTCTGAGATCAGGAAGGGACAGACCAGGCTGTTTGTAGCCTATTTCATGATTAACTCAAAACAGGAATGCAGAACAGAGCTCAAATTTAATCTGCTTTCAAGTCTTTGCCTCACAAAACAATCAACTCATTTTCCTCATGTCTTACCTAGAATATCAGAGATGAGAAGGAAAGAGAAGAGTAACTAAATTTTAAAAAGGCATCTCTCAAACACTTCTTTGGAATAGGTTATGGTTTCTCACCCCACCTGCCAGCCTTCACCCCCTTGCTCGCCAGTCTCCATGCATGAATCCTCTCCCACGGAAAGCAACCCTTAAGTGGAGAAGTCATTTCTGCAAAGTCCTTAAGAAGCTGCTGTTCCTCATCTCCCAACCCTTTCTCCCTCAAACAGGGGGAGACCAGCGTACCTTTGCATTACATGTGCAAATGAAGGATGATGCAAATGGCTGCTTGTAAAATCCAATTATGGCAGCACTGAAAAGGTTTTATGCAAGGCTTCTGGTTTGCAAGAAAAGCAGATGACTGCTTTTAAACTACCAGTGATGGAGTACAACCATCTGTTTACTTTATTTAAATTTTAAGTATCAGAACATTGGTTCTTTAAAGATTTGTGCTGGGCTCAGTTTATTAAAGAAGTTATGCAAGTCACTGGAACACCAGCTGAAAGGCAATTTTCTTTTCAGCATTAATACCACACCATATCTTGTCACAGAGCAAGCCATTTTTCAGAGTTTCTCCTTGAAAACAAGAGCTGTCAGCTAAGGCCTGTAGATAGGGCGTGCAATCAAAGGATGAGAGGAGGAAAACCCTTAACTGCAAATCCCTGGACTACCTATATCATCACTCAAAGAAACAAACCATGTATCTGGGTGCTTATATATCACTGTAATTTATTCAGGGGGTGGCATATTCTACACTTTTATAGTCATAATTATACAATGCCATATTGCTCTTCAGCAAAAGTAGGCACAAAGTTTCAAGAGGCCATTATAGAGCTCAAATTTGCTCATAACTAGTGATCTCAAGCCTGTTATTACATCCCCTCCCATTTTCCAACATATCAAGTCACAGCCTTAAAACACCTGCTCCCATTACTGGAAACCAGGAAAAAGGATAGGATGCACTGGTTTATCTTGTAAAAGAATTCTGACACTATGCCCGTCCTCTCCCCCTTTTCCCCCTGTTTGTTGTTTCTTAATTTCCTAACACTAACAAGGCTTCCTCCCGTCCCTGGGTGTTTCACCTGCCCAGCTGAGCACCTCCCTGGGCACCTCCCAGATCACTTCAAAAAGCAGCCAAAGGAGCGGGAAACACAGATGTCCTTTCAGAGATCATACAAGTGAGGTGCAACATTACTGGTAAAAATCCTGCTACCAATTAATTCCATTTCATCTGCTAGACTTGTATTATCAAGTATCTCAGCATATGCAAACAAGCTATTTGCTCACAAGGTTGGTGCCTCACCCTCAGCTGGACAGGAGTGATGATACCCAGCTAACTGGAATAGGCCCAGTACTGCAGCAATTCAAGAGGTGGAACCTGGACCTCAGAGAAAACTGTCCTATCATCTGAATGGAGGAATGCTACTGAAAGCAGAAGGGTGGGGAGAGTGACAGGATGGCAAAATAGTACATTGGTTAATAAAGATGACTATTTTAGAAACAAAACAAACAAACAAACAGACAGAGCTGGAGGGTTGGTTGTAGGATAAGGTCCCTGGGATACTTCAAGAGCACAGTTTACTCACATATTGATGGGACGCACTTGTAGAGGTTCACCCCTGCCACACACAGCAGTTTTCATTATTTGACCCAGATATACACATCATCTATGATTTGTCAGAGAATGATATGGCAGCTGTGATAGTCTCTCCATATTTCTTCCTTTAGCATGCTCTTGGGCATTCCATCGTCAGTCAGAGCACATACAAATGCAACACCTAGGAAAGCTATTACCACTGGGAATACTTTAGGGGAAACACATTAGACATGGTCCCAAAAACAAGTACTAAGAAGGGTTACCAGGTAGGGTCTTGCTCAGGATATCTGTCTGAGAAACACTCTCAGCCTGCACCTGAAGCGTGTAAATCCAGCACAAGGGTCTAATCAGAAGGCAACATCACCCATGAGTGTGTAGCCAAGCTTGTGGCAGATGTGGCAAAAACCATTCCAGCCACTGTATTAACACATCACTATGTAATCTGCTAGCAGATGGGTAACACATCTATTAAGACTCAACAGGATATTTCACATCCCACTGTTATTCTAATAGCATTTATTAAATAGAGAACTCAACAGCCATGTGGGGGGAAAAAAAAAAAAAAGGACAGAGTCCAGCTTTGCCCGCATGCTGTAGGATATTTTATTGCTTTAAACACAAATGCATCTATTGCTGTTTTTCTGAAATTCTGGAAGAAACAAACACTGAGATTACTGGAGCACTAAAGATGTCCAAGCCCTTCCCGCCCTCCCCAGGAAGCTGCCTCAAGGTTGGCTGGTGGAGCTGCCCCGCACGGGGCAGAGTTCTGCTAGAGTTCACCTCACCAAAACCACAATAATCTCCAAAATTTTGCTGACTTTGGAGTCTTAATTTAACTTAGTATTAAAAAAAAAAGCCCCAATTATTTTTTAGCAGTACCATAAAAAGCCTATTCTTTTCATATGTTCACACAGATCATTAATAGCTTTTCTATCTCAATTAAACATTTAGTTTCAGTAAACCAATGGCATTATAATGGAAACTCATCTGCTCGCTCTTACATGTATTTAAAATACAGTGGCAGGCATATTTGGCAACAATACTCCCTATTACTGTTATCACCATGACTGCTACGTAATGTCAAAAGACATCTTTGAGGCTGCATCAATTTTTAGAGTTTCTATTGACTACAAACACAAGAGGTTGATCCTGGGACACAGGCAATCTGCCAGGCACGATTGCAACCTCTTCCTTGGATCATGTCACCAACCCTTCCTCACCACCTCAGAGCCCATTTTGCCCTTACCTGCCATATTTTCTCCTCACTGGCTGCCCTCTGTACACCAGAGGTCTTCCTCCCCAAGTAGGTTCACTGACAGTTTCCCTGGTTTATCCTCACTGTAGTATTTTATATAAATAAACCCTTTTCAGAACACTTCTCATAGTAAAGCAAAAGTAATAAAGTTTTACTGCATAGATATATCAAATCCAGTGAAACATCCTACAGTGATAATATTTTACAGAGATTATTTTCTTAAGTACGATTTTGAAATTTGTTATGAGCAAACAGACTTGCATCCCTAAATTTACCAAATGTGCCTGGAACGTGTAATGACTCAGATATTCATTTTAGCATCCATTCAAAAGATGAGATCTCCATCCCTTATATTTGAGCGTGTTCTTTAATTTACTAATGGTGGGAAAGAGATTTCTCAGACAGTATACACCCAAATCACCCACCTTTCTTAGTACAGAGGACTGACCTCAACAAACACCCAGACTGAATGACTCCCGAATGCTACAGCTCATAAATTAGCAGTCAGAAATAATGAGACTCCCAAGTCCTCCTCAAGTGCTATCCACCAATATTTGTTAATTTTTACCAGTATATTATCATCTAGTCCTACTGATCAATATTGAAGACTAAAGAACTGCAAAAGCATTACATACTTCTAAGTTTACTCATCATCTTACAATTCTACTTGAGCCATAATCAGGTCATATGTGTGTTATGAGCTGTAGCCGTATCATCCAAAGCCTATGCAATAATGGAACCAATTTGGGGGTCTTTAATACTCAATATAGCGATATAATGCTTGCAGTAAAGAGACTGTACTGTGTTATTCCAAATGCCTATAGTCCGCAATGCATATCGAAAACTTTCTATGTTAAATTCCATTTACTGCTCTTCCCCATGTCACCATTTTGAGACCTTTAATAAAGAATTTTTCCTTGTATAATATACTAAACAAATTGCCACAACCAGGGAATAAAGCTGAAGATAAGAAGAGAATGAAGTGATTAGAAATCCACTTGCAGATCTCATAAGGTAACCAAACAAGACACTCATTCCCACTCTCCCCTGGCAGAAATAAAGCTGTGTTTATACTCTGTCAAATCAACTACATCAATTATCTATTAAAAAAAATATTAAATGCAGAAGTTCACTGCTTTCAGAGTTATAGCGATAAACTCGATAAATGCCAACTTCACTGTTCACTGGCTACCAAGAGCGGAATAATTCTTGAAAGACTTTGGTCTTTATCGTTATTAATTAATTCATAACCTAAGTATTTTACACGCAGAGACAATCCCCATTTTCTTCATTACTCTTACAACTTTGTTGCTAAAGTAGAGGACAGGAACACAGGGAAGTCCTTAGAATCCACAATCATTTGTTCTTTTGCTTGTTTGTTTTTAAGTAAGTCAGGCTTCTGGTTCAGAAGCAAATGTTCCCTCAACAATGTATGTTGGCTTTCCTCATTTTTTCTGTCATTACTACTTATAATCATCAAGAGCCTCGAGTATTCCTTTCAAAACTGAATTTACTACATTACTTGGACTGTCCATCCATCACCAGTCATCACCTATTCCCTACGGATGCTGCCACACTCTCCATCACGTGCTCTGGTGCACATGGGGATGGTTGGAGCACAGGGCAGGCAGCACGAGGGCAGCCTGCAGAATGGTGCACCCTGAGGAGACAGCTTCCAGTCTGAAGCTCAGTGGCCAATTACCTTGCATGAAGATGGGAAACCCTGAGAGTACAAGAGAAATGATTCATAAGGTGAGGAGTTTGAACAGTTACCATTCTGTGAAGCATGACACCATCTGTGCTCCCAAGAGAGCGGGTAAAATAAATTCAGGGGTTTTTTTCCCCCCAAAGGAAACATTTCTAAAGAACCAGCCTTGAACAGACAAAGAAACACATACAGTCCACGTACAGCTTTATGCCAAGATCCAAAAGATTACAAGAGCACACACAAAATTAGGACAGTCAACAGGCTGGAGAAAAGCAGAGGGTAAGGTACTACCTGAAGACATCAAGTCTTATTCCTCCTCATCCAAGCACAGGCACCCATGCCAGCAGTCTCACTCTACCAGAATACTGGCTTTTCCAGGAACTGCCAAGCATTGCAGCTTCTCCAGGTGGGCCATCCTTTTTTGCCCCCTCTTCTGGCCAGCTTCTACTGTCTCTTTCTTCTCACTTCCTTCCACTAACAGCAAAGCAATAGCTCTGGGCTTTTCAGATGTACATCATTCACCACTGACTGTGGTCCATACACTGAAAAAGGGAGAAATGCAGAAAAAAAACGCAGAAAAGCAGAACACCCTCAAAATAGATTTGAGGGGATAAGAAAAAGTGCTATCATAAATAATGCAGGATCCAGGGGAGTCAGCCTTAGAAACCACTACACTCAGAGCAAGTTTCCAGATGTACAAGGAGCCCAGGCAATTATGTTCAATTCTTGACTGATTTAATTGGTATGCACAGCAAACTCACAAGACAAACTACAGGCAAAGTTATAATTGCCCTGATTACACAGCCCTACAAGAAGCTTTCAACAAAATAACGTGCAGCAGTTTTCCTTTATTTATATCTGACACTGAAGAACATCATGGACAATCCATTTTTAAAGCCTCGTCTAAAGAAGCTATTATCAGAAGCAAAGAATAATAAAAACAGGAGGTGGAAAAACAGTGCTTTAGTCAGTACCTTGAAGTATAGCCCATCTGCTTTAATGTCTCTGTTTTGTTTATGAAGGCTTAGGTTTAAAAAAAAAAAAAAACAACAGTTTTAATGACAAAAATAGCAATTGATGATGGAATTTCTTGATGCCATAATGTAGCAGGGTAGACCTTCTTTGTTTTTCAAGAGGAAGAAAAGTTTCTTCTCACTAAGTAGGCTCACAAAGCAGGGTTCACAGCACAAACATTACCCTCTAACTTGAGCTGAATTTCTTCCCCTACTGCTGACATAAATGTCAACTTTATCAATAGGTTAGACTCAACTGTCAAAGTCTTTCCTACGCTTATACCTTATCTTGCTCTTCAATAGTTAGAGAGGAAGGAAAAATGAGCTACATAAACCAACATAAAGCCAAACGCAGGAAAAAAACCTAATACCACACAACAAAACAAACCAGCTTTCTCCTGCAGCCTGCAAAGATGAACCTCTCTCCCAGCTCTTCTTTGTGCTGGTGTGCAAAGGTGAGGAGCACAGGACAGCAACAATTCCATCCCAAGCCCACATGCTGCCAACAGAGGCAGGAGAATGTCATTCCTTGAAGTTCTTCTGCACTAAGGAAGCCCTTTCTCTGCTACTGATGGTCTGTTTCATTCCTGGCTCAGGAGCTCTGTCTGCATCAAATAATTCGTATGTGCATATGGACCAACACAGGTACAGAGAAAACAACACTGAAACCTTAAAATTTTCAAAACTGCTATCTATTTTTATCAAAGTGTTTCCCATTTGTTAAGTGGAGATGCATTGTGCTAAGAGTCAGTCTTCTCCTGCCGCTTTGGGCACCGCCACTTTTGGGTAGATGCCCACTCCTTTCAGAGATTCATGATCTTCATACTGAATTATGTGTCCTAATTGCTGACTGCATTGTCCAGCCTGTTTAATCAGTCTTCATTAAACACCATCACTTTTATCACTTTAACAGACTGACCAGTGAAATACAGCCCCTGGTACATGCTAGTCCCTTGGAAGTAAATCAAAGGCTAAATAAGACCTGGATCAATACGCAAATTCTGACCCCCGATCAGCAAAGAAGAGCTGCACACGTGGCTTCCAAACAGAGGAAGGCACCTGCTGGAACATGGGAATGCAGGTGAAAATTCCTGCTCCAGCCCAGCCTCTGTGTGATCCAGAAAAACACATTTGGCCCACGGGTGATCTTCCCGAATGGTACCTAGGTATTTGCTAGAGCTTTCAGGAAGGCCTAAGCAGGACGCTCATGCCCGAAGGAAATCTGGCAAGGAAACACAGAACCTCCTTACACCTTTGCAAATCCACCTGGGTATTGATTTGCATAACTATCTGCATATAGCTAGTCCTTAGTTTCTCCCTATCTTGACTGTCTCCCATTGAAATGAAACAAAAGCTGAATATGTATACAGAGAGACAGACTGAACCGGCAGCTCTACTGGCATAAGTCTGGCACACGCTTACTTGGCATACATTTGGTCCAGCAGATTTGTTGCCTCAAAGCTTAAAATAAACCGAAAACAAAGCTGCAGATTCAAAGCTTCACACTTCATCCTTGGAAGCCCGGGGTGGTTCTGGAGAATAGCTGTGAAAGCTACAAATGGCAATAATACATTTTTAATAAAATTGCTGGTTTAAATCATTTGCTTTTAACATCTATTTTGCAAGTCTCAGAGGAAACCAAAAGCCATTTTGTGGCAGCTTCCTCATTTTTATATGTAATGAAGAGTCTCAAAGATCACTCCAGCTATAAATATATGTTATGAATGGAGTTTGGTATGGAGGACAATAGCTGTAAAATAATGCCTTGGGGAATGAAAAATTTACCGAGGCTTTGATATAACACTGACAGGCAGAGGCTGAGTGCATTATTTCAGCATCAAGGTAACTTTTCTGTCCCAAGGATGATATTTTACGCAGTGATCGCTTGAAAAAACAAACAATATTTCTTTTATTACACTTCTCTGTATTTTTCCCCCCCACCCACATATTGAAATTACTATAAATCTTATTTGCTCAGGGCAACATTACCCATTTCATTTATTTGGGCGACACACTTCTGAGCAAATGCTATTTTACTTTTTTTTTTTTCCCCCACGCTATTTCCCAATTTTCCAGAAAACTGTGTATATTAAGTTGTTTCAGCCAGTTAAGGGACAGGGGGAAGAAATCAGGAGCTCTTGGCAGAGCTGTAACAATCCTGACCCCCAAAGAGACCAAGAGCAGTATCACACACAAAATCAATACACCCCTCAACTGCAGTCACAAATTCTGCATGCGACGTATGTCCTCCGGCAGCAAATTGTCAGATGCAAACAGACAGGTTGTTATGCAGCACCACACAAAACACAAGCAGGAGTCCTCCTGTTTCAAGAGGCACTGAGGGGAAAAAAACCAAACAAAAACCAAACCAAAACAACAGAACACAACATACAGAGTCTTTTAGCGCACCACCTCAGCAGTGCTGCGAGACCCCACAAAGCCAGGGCATTCCAGCACTAAAAGCAGTTTCCTTTGTGCCCCAGTGGGGAACGTTTCAGACACACACATGCAGAGTTCCAGCCTGGCCATCGCTGGGAAGCAGCACATTTGAAGAGCTGCGACAACAAGCGCTCGTACACAAATGCCCAAATCCAAGAGCCATTAAGGGAAGCTTGGTCAGCACGATGGTACTGCCAGCAAAGCAGAGATGCTGGTACACAGCACCAACTGGATATTCACAGCACCCTGCACACTCCAGCTGCACAGCAGAAGGCTTCTGGGCTCAACCTAACTCTCCTCTCACCCCTTCTCAGCTCAGGAGCTGCAGATAACCTCAGAAAGCTTTCCTCTTGCAGCATTTCCACACACAAAGGCTTTTCCTAGCTCTGAGCATTTAACCAACTATAAACCCATTCTCCTTGTTTCCCTTGTGCTAATGCTGAAGCATGCAGAAGTGAAGGATACATAGCACATCTAAGGGGCACTTTCAGGGCTATGGGTTTCTCAGAAAAACAGCTGACAGGCTGGGAAGATAAAAGGCTACATGGGCAGCAAGAGCCCATTGTTGCAGTACAGAGCTGGCTGCAGCATGTTCCTGTGCTGGCAGGTAGCAGGAGCACTAGAGAGTTTGTATTTGCCAAGGTTTGTCATACTCTGACTGTATTCAACCAGGGAGAACAAGCTCCCTTGACTAGGTTTTGCAAAGTTGCTGCATCTTGAATTTTAGGGAAGCAAAATTCAGAGCTTCCAAACCCCCTTGCTTTCTATCATTCCTCACCGAGGTGGGAGGCTGGGTAAGGATTCCGAGGGAAATACCCAATAACAACAGAGCTGTTATTAAGTAGGCATTCTTTATTGCAGCGCTGGGGATTCTCCTCCACAAGTGCTCCAAAGACTTGGCAAAACACACTATCTAACAGACACAAATGTACATATTCATCAGATTTCCTGGAAAGGGCAGAAGGGCAGTCTTACTCCAGCGAGTTCCTGGAATTCATTTACATAGTCCAAGCATGCGTAATAAAATTAGGGTTAGGGTCTTTTCCCCCTCTGGTGGTCATTCACAGTCTTCCTCACTCTGTTCGCTAGTGGAACTCTGGGCTTCCTTTGCCCATATATGGGCATGGGGTGAGCTCCTCCATCCTTCGGCCCTGGAAGGCTCCAAGGAGATCAGTTAAATTATTACTGGTGCTTATCTTGACACTGGTGTCTTCCTTTGTGCTTTTCTTGATGCGATTGTCCCTGCTACCAGGGTGCTCCGGCTTAACAAACCATTTCAAGGCCTGTCTCATCTTTGCCAGGCGAGAAGTTGCAGGCTTCAAAACATTCCATTATCAACTCTACCCAACAAGTAACTAAACTATGCAAGTGAGGCTAAGAAAAGACTACAAGTACAGCTAATAAGATTTAAAATTTCTGTGCATCAACCAGGGAGCGACCAGGGATATTGATCCTTTCATTAGTCACTATTTCATTATGCTCTTAGTTTTCAGCCAGTCCAATTCCTGTTAGTCCTGAAGAAGTGCAGCTTCTTCAGACAACTCTGAAGAGCCCCAGTGGCCCCCTCTGCCAAGGGGAGGTGCTTTATTTAATACATGCATTACTGTGGCACCTAGAGCTTGAATCAGAGAGACCGGAGACTGGGATATGAAGTGCCCAGAGAAGAGAAATGGGCATAAAGAGCCTATATGGACAAGCCCAACAAAGAGGAGGCTGAGGGTGGCTGCTGAGCCACAGTATGGCAACTTCAGAACAGAACCAACACAGCTCTTCTCCTCTCGATGCAGCGCAGAGTGCTGCATTTCTCTCATCTGCCCATCTTTTCTACTTTCATCACCTGCCTGGTCATGCCTGTCTAGGCAGAATGATGGCAACCCTGGTAACTGTCACTGAAACATTCCTGCTGCAATCCAGGCTGCGGATCCCACACCGAGCACTGTTGCTTGCGATGGCACTACAGCCAATAAAACAAATTGGGCCAAGGAAGACCAATTGCTTTGCATAATCAAATTACAAAAAGCAGTAGCTGAAGGGAACACGGGAGATGTGGTATCTCTACTTTCATCAGACATCCACTACAGCAGTGCCTCACAAAATCACTGGAAAAAGAATTTAAAAAAAAAAGTGTTTGAATCAAATTGGTTTGGACAGAAGCACTGTCAGATGGTTTGAAAGTTAACTGGAAATCATAAGCAGAGAGCAGCAGTGGGCAGCAGTGTTCTGAACAAGAAAGGCATTTATAAGTGCTATAAATTTACAAATGGGGATTAACATTAGACTCCATTTTACACATTTCTACTGAAGCATCTGGAAGAGCAAGCAAGTAGCACATTAAATTTGTGAATAGTAATGGCATAGAACAGAGAGGAGTCAGCCGGAATCAAAAGTATGACCACACAACCACTTGCAATGTAACAAACAGTATTTTTAACTGGTATGAAAACACCATGGCAAGAAAATTAGCGAGAAAGCATTAAAAGCAAAAGAGATACCTTTCCATTTGGCCAACAGATTACCAGAATCATGACTGAAGGCCATCTGTTTTCTAAACAAGCTGCCATTCTCCCAAGCAGAGCAGATAAGATCACAGGGGACATTCTCCTGAGCAGAGCAGATCACATCACAGGGGCACTATAGCTATCTATGAAGTGAGCCACTATTTGGCAAGACCTGGCTATCTAAAGACTAGACAGATCTCAGTAAAACCAAAAAAAAGGTTTAAAGCAGGTTCTCTATTGGGAGGTTTACCTCATTAATTAGCAACTGATTTTCTCTGAGCAGCAAGGAAGATGGAATGGAATAAAAGCTGACACTTGCAAACACTAGCCAGAAACAGATGGTCCTGCTCTGTCATGGAGACAAGGCTATGGATTCGAGTCTCGATCTGTAAATACTATCCCCTTTCTTTTGCATTATATTCATCTGGAAATAAGCCTCCCATAGTATAGTCTAGACATCACACTCTCGATGACTTTACTGCTCTCTAATTCACCTTCTGTCAAGTCTGTAGCTGAAATACACAAATTTTCCTTTCAAATCTGTCTGCTGTCAATATACCTCAGGTCTCACTACCCATCAGAGGAATCTTCATTAGTAGCCTATGATCTGTTTTGCACAGCCAGGCACACAGCTGATTAAGTTGCTAGATAAAACACATTATGTTTCAGGTC
Source organism: Ceryle rudis (assembly GCA_033439905.1). Taxonomy (NCBI): domain Eukaryota; kingdom Metazoa; phylum Chordata; class Aves; order Coraciiformes; family Cerylidae; genus Ceryle; species Ceryle rudis. The sequence goes on along the minus strand of JAAGNO010013536.1, from coordinate 27,245 downwards.
CCAATTCCCTTTATCAACTATAAGAAAACACTCCACGCTATACAGTAACAAGCCTTACTGTTAGTCTTTTGTAGAGCCTACAAGATATTGGATGTAGAATTTAAAAGAGATTTACGTTTCCTGCTGTAATTTAAGGGTCCAAGTGCATCAGGATGCTCTGCAGCTTCTCCCTGGCTGGGTTTGGCTGCTCAAGGCCTGCTCTGACCTGGCACAGAGGAAACCTGGGATCCAGCTGCTGGGAAGAGCCACAGCAGGGAAAGACACAAGAGAGGTCTCAGCTGGGGCCTCTCACCCTTGGTTCAAGGTGTGTCTGTAAGCTCAGGGAGGTCACTGCTCTGCCTGGCTCAGCATCACCCTTGGCTCCCAGCTCACCTGCCCTTGCAGAGCAGTCTGCCCTCCTTGCTCCCTGACATCTAACTTGTTTACCCACCACTGGACTGGGGCACCTGGTATTCAGTTATGCTTCACATTAACAGGAGCTAAGTAACCTCTGCGCATTTGTAATTAAAATGCGTTGTTGCCAATACAAACTATTCCCAACCCCTGCTCTCTAACCAACACTGGCCCCAGGACCATCATTAGTAGTTGAACTTGGGCAGGAGATGGTCAAGCTAATGAGTCAAAACAAGAGGTATGGTGGGTATTAGGGACAATACTCTGGGCATACCACCTGCCTCACACCCATCCAGCACTCGCCCTGACCCACTGGTGCCACACACACAGCAAAGCACCAGCCTAGTGACACTTTACTCCCAAACCCATGAAAGCTGGAAGTGCTGATGACCTGCTCCTCCTGAAGTACAAGCACGCAAGGCACAGAGTGGCATGTTTTCATGGGTGCTCTGCAAAATGAGGAAGAAAAAAGGGCCCTTCAGGACAGCACTACTGAACCCCAGAGGCTCCTATCCATTGATATCTCCAAGATATCAACTTCAGTTATGATCGTGAGCTCATAAGTGGCACACTGATCAACACACTTTATTTGCTTTTCTTTTTTAAATGTGAAAGGAATGGGGAACATGAGCCAACAAGAGAGGGTGTACATCCAGGCACACTGTGCACAGCCCAGTGAAGTGTAGAAGTCATCAGCTACCACCCTAATCCTATAAATACAGCATAACAGGCTTAAGTGAAAAACACCAATCTTCTCATCAATGGCACCAAGTCCAACCAGTGCCACTAGTAACATCCCTCAGAGACAGATATTAGAGTCAATGCTATTTATCTTTTTTAACGACCTAGACAGCATTCTTAGCAAGTTTGCAGACAACATCAAATTGAGAACAGTGCTTGAAATTCTGATTAGATATTCGCATGTCAGGGTTGCTGGGTTTTTTTTTTCCACCATGCAGGCAAACACCAGGACAAGGACCAGGTGGGTGAGGAAGCTTTATCCTTGAAGATACTTAATACTTCAGAGAATCACAGAATGTTAGGGGGTGGAAGGGACCTCTGAAGATCATCAAGTCCAACCTCCTTGCCAGAGCAGGGCAAAAGTTTACTGAACAAAACTCTGAGCAGCATGAACCAAGCTGGCCCAGCTTGAACAGATGATACCCAGAGGTCCCTCTCAAGCAAATTTATATTAACTGATGTTGTAGTAAAATATCAACAGCAAGGCCTGTGTTTCTGTATACCCTTCATGCAATATTAATACAATGGGTTATGAAAACCTGAATAACACCCTATTATCTTCAGCTTTCTTTTTTGTTAAAATATCTAGCTTCTGACAAACTAAATTAGATTATACTCAATACTAATCTGCAACAAACAGTCTATTAAGTACAGAAACTTCCTCAAGCCACATTGCTTCCCCTTAATAGCAATTGTTACAGTGACACATTTTAAGCTCAGTAGCCACTTTCAATAATTAAGCAAACAATACAGGTTCTTCTCAGAATTAGGTATGACCTCGGTCAGCTATTTTATAGATTGAAAAAACTAAAACAAAAACCCCACACACAATAAAACTGACAGCCAGCGTGAGCAATTACTTATCTAACTAAAAGCACATTTTCCTCCCATGTCCCAAATGTCTAGATTGTCTGCCCATGGTTTTTGTAAGCAGACTACTTCTCAGCCTGCTATTTTTTGCCCACACAAGTTCATTTTGCTAAGATAAACTGTTGCCTGTATATGCACCGAATCCGCAGGGATAGAAAAAGGATCTTCTCCTTACGGTAATACTGCTAGAAAAGAGCAAAACACAAAAACATCCCTTTTAGCCATAATGCAATGAGTAATGATGGAATAAATAAATAATAATAGGTTAAATTATTGAAGTGTATCATTTCAGAATCTTCTTGTTCAGCAGTAGATGTTTTCCTCCCTTAGCTCTTTTCAATGTGCCAGTGGAGCAGAGGTAGAGGGTGACATATGTGCAGCTGTATTTAGACCGCATAGTTTTGTAACCACTCGGTATTCTGCTAACATCTGAAAGTTGTTAATTCTGACAGCAAACAGCAATTAAAAGATTAGTAGGACCTGCCTGTCCTAAAACCTTGGTTTAAGGAAGACTTCAGCTTATTAATATGATACCAGCTTTCAAAATAAATACAGAAGTCTCTCCTTGTTTTCAAAGTATGTAGCAGCATTATACATATGAACAGCTCAAGACCTGCAAAGCATCTTTCTGCCTAGTTGGCATTTTTCTTTATAAGTAATGGCACTAATGATTCTATTAAAGCAAATAACTACTCAAAAAGCATTCAGGAGATTTATTCTATGTAATGGATCATTTCTCCTTAAGGGTAGGGTTCTATAGAACTACAGACCATACATCTTCCTTTTTGATTAAAAAAAAAAAACCCATGCTTTTCAGGATATTAAGGTTTAAGCACTTATTAGAAGAACAGGGCTCAAATAATTACAACCCTGTGTCCTTTCAACACAGTGTTGAAGTGCACCAGTGCGAGACAAATGAAAGCTGCAGCCACAGAATGTCTCAGCAGAGTTTTTTAGCTTTTTAGTGCTGTTTTGCCCCGTGAAGGAGCGTGTGGCATCTGAATTATGTTCCCCACGTCCCCACGCACCATGCAACGCTGCAGTACTCAGCAGAGGGGAACGACAAAGGCCCCTTCAGCAAACACAGAGCCCTTTATAAGGCTTCAGCTGAACCATAACCCAATTGTTGTAACACACACTGGGACCAGGGTCACTGGTCAGTATGGAACCCAGAGAAAGAAATACCACCACCCTTCCCTCTCATGTTCATCCCTCTGTGGTTTATTAGTGATCTGTGATGTTCAGGGCTATCTATTGTTATGAGCCTGACTCCAGTAATAATTGATAGGAATTCCCACAAACACAACAGGAGTCTCTTAAGGTTGTCAGGCAGAAGTGCTGGGAGCACAGAAAGCCCATTTCTCCAAAGCACTTCCTCTCGCAGCTGCAGAGATGTACCTCCCCACGTGCCTTGAAAAGTCTCCTGAAATTTTTGAACAAGAAGTCTCTTTGAGCCACTGCCCCGATTGGTTTGGAGTTTTTTTTAACCTTCTGTGTTAACCAATACCTTTACCCCAGCTGTCATTGTTACCTGCAGTATGTTTTCTACTGACACACAAAAGCTGTTGACCTGGCCAGCAAAGAGCAACTGCAGATTCACTGGGAACACGCTTGTCTTTAGGCTTTGCTGTAAAGAAGCCTGTCTAACCACAGGATCAAGTCCACTGAACTCACACGTTCGGATCCCTGCTTGCCCAAGGAAAGTCAAGGATACTGCTCCCAGGAGGACACCCTGGCAATAGGCTACTTGGGACAAAATAGAGAAAGCAATGTTTGCACTCATGAAGACTAAGGCAGATCTACTCCATGTTGAATAGTTACAGAATCACTGACCAGAGAGGAGCACGGTATCCAAGGTACCCTAATAGAGGAAAACAACCTCACCTGCAGTCCTTTTTCCCTTCCCCAGTTTATTGTTATTCTATATAATTTTGGATTACCAGTTCCTCCCTCTCCCAGTATCCCCAAATCCTAAAGTAAAAACCTTGTACTTACTCTTTCTTCTCTCAGCAGCCAGCTGTTCCCATCTCCAAAGGGCATATGGCCTAACAGTCAGGGCACTCACCCTTCCTAAAGAAAGAAAACAACATCAGTCTTCCCATAACACCCTTCTAGAGTGCAACAGAGACCCTACTCTCTTACATAGGCCCTAACAAATACCTATTAAACCAGCAGCCACAATCAAAACAGCCACAGAGAGACTTCATTTCAGGAAGCACAGGGAGACCAGGCAACCCCACAGAGATGTGGTTTATCTCTCTCTAAGCCAGGCAGCAGAATTTAAGGCATCTGTGTCACTTAACAAAAACCAACCACACCTGAAGACACGAGCTCCTCTGGGGTTAATACAGTTACAAGGATTTGAACTTTGGACTTGCAGGTACCAAAAGTAGTTGCTTGTCCCACGTCTGTCTTCTTGAGGATCTAATCCCAAGTAAATTCAGAAAGAAGGGAATAAGCCTCTGCTAGGCACTGCTGTCTCCATTCTTGAATTATTATTTATTTAGGGCTTGGTGTAAATGTGGTTGAAAGCCCAGCTCCTCAAGGAATAACCACCATCAGCCTTGTCCTGTATGCAGTGACCTTGACAACTTTACACCACCACTTTTCAATCACAGATGATGGATTAATCAAGGCTGATTCGAACTAGCTGCACTCTGTCAGAGTCTTTGCTCTGATCTTCACGCTGCAATAGCTTTCCATTTTAACTGATTCTGCCAGGGGTGAGGCTGTTAAGGCAGCAAACTCCTCTTTGCCTCCCTTCTGCCATCAAAAAAAACCCAGCAATTTTCACTAATACTACTGAGGCATTTGTTTACAATGGTGAGAAGACTGACGTGACCCGGTTTCTGTCAAATGCTTGTGTGTGCACATGTCCTCATTAGCTGAGCCTTCAAAAACTGACCTAAGATGTTAAGGTCAGCAGACCTGGCAGCAGTAGACAGTTACGCCACAAACTCATATCCATAGATCATTCCCAAGTTTCTTGACCCTTTTTGTGCAAATTAGAGCTTTCTGCCTTTCCATGAAAAAATTTAGTACTGTCTCCAGTCTCTATCATGTACCATAACAGTTGCCATATAACTGGATGTCACTGCTTATCCATCACAAAAAGCATGTTTTGTGGAGGCTTGTACATCCCCAAGACCTAAATCAAAAGCTAGTGTTGGACTGTTTACTCTCCAGTTCCAAGCACATACCCACACACAAGGACATACTTGCTTGTTAATACCATTTTAGATGACCAGTAACTGACAGGCTGCTCCAGGTACAGTTTCATACAAAAGCTACTGGACTTAATGTGGTGGAAGGGCAGTGGAGTAGCGTGCAGCCACCTGGAAACCCAAGATGGATGAAGTTGGGATGCCAGCCACTACTGGCACCCCCATCCTGAGACAAGGAACTGCAGAGCACTACCCCAATAACCCAGCTGGTTCAATTCCACAGTCTCAGACAGCTACTTTAACACTGACAAAAGTTGCTCGCTTTCCCCTTGTTTGGGCAAACAGAAATCCTTCCCAAAGCATCAGGAATGATTTCGTTTTCAGATTTTGGTTGCAGGTCAGCACAGGGGACAACAGCACCAGCTGAAAGAGACCATCTACTGTCTCTCCTTGTCCTGCAGCAGGCCATTCAGGGGTAGACACACTCCTGTTGCTACTTGATGGTTGTTTTAAATATGCTTTTGTTTCTCACACAGGCCGTAGAGCACAACAGACTATTCTGCATTACAATCCAGCCTCTCATTCAACTGATAGCTTCTGCCCACTCAAAAAATATCTGAGATGACAAGTACCTCTCTGCTGCTAGAGCCCCAAGTTACCGGGTACAGCAAACCTGCCAATGAACTGAGGGTTAATAATAATTTCCCTGACACAGGTGCTTAGAGAATTAGATCCTGGAAGGATCATGGGAATAGGGAGTACTTACCAACCACCAAATTAAACCGTTTATTTGCCTCCTTTCACAGGCTCTAATTTACTCCATTCTCTGCAGGGTAGCATATAAAGGAGCATCAGCTCTCAAACTGGCTGGGGTTCAGCACTGCTAAAGCAGCTGCAGCACCACTGATTCCAAAGAGTAGCTGTTTCACCCAGTGGACAATCTCAGCAAATTTCCAGAACTGAACATGGACCTAGACAAGAGATCTCTACATATTCCCATCCCTATGGGTCAACAAAGCTGCCTGACTTTAGATTCACTGACTTGATTTCAGCTTAAATATTGGAGTGCGTGAGCACATCAGAAAAGGGGCTTGGGCCCTCTATAGCCAACTTTCTTACCAACTTCCTCCAGAGAAGCTTAAAAATTGCTCATCAGGAAAATAAAAAAAGAAACCATTAAATTATGGCCACCACTGGGTGGATTTGAATGATGGGCCACCACTGATCAGCTCCTAAAGGATAGCTCCTCTCTCTGTGGCCCACGCAGGGATCAGAGTGGAAAGAAATGGGGATTCGTACATAAGCCAACATTCATTCCATCTAATGCAGAAGACGTGATGTGTACAGACTCTTCTAGCACATTAATGCGCCCACCCTGTGCTTTTCTTGTCTCATTTGACTGGAGGAGAAACAGTTCATTGGCGTCATCTGAATCTTCATGACAAACTTTTGAACTAACTCATCAATGGATGCCTGCAGTCCATTTCTCTCTGACATTTATTATTTCAGGCTGACTGCAGGAATGAGGCATTGATTACATGCAGTTCATGTTTTGAATAGTAACTTCCTAACCATAAAGCGGAGAGACATTTTAGTTTAAAAATGAGCTTAGCTTTTAGGACACTAAATAGCAGTTTCCAGAAGAAAAACAAACAAGAAACTTTACCAAGCCTGTGCTATCTCCCCATTTGGCCCTTGGCTCTACTGCTGAAAGCCAACACCTGAGCAAATGCTGGAATCCTGGCAGCCATATGAATCCAGACAGGTCACTTCATCATGCTGTGCCTACATCTTCTCATAGGAATAATGCACAGCTGCTTCACTGGGGTAATGCGGAGCTGATTTCATTAGCATTCACAAATGGCTTTCTGCCCAGCAGAGGAAAGTATTAGGGAGATGCTAAGAATCTCTGCTGCTGGGCTTCTCTTCCAAACTAGCTCTTTTCATAAGTTATGCTCCTACCAAGCACACAAAAATTTCTTATATCCTTCTGAACCGAGAAAGCAAACATAACCTCATTTGCCAAGGCTTGTAATTATGTGGGAATGGGGCAGAAACAGCACATACACGCCTGAACTTTGATGTGATCAAGAGACGATTCATATCTCCTCTTGGAAATGGCAGTTTGCAGTCAGACAAACAGTTGGAAAATTGTGAGTGGGGCTCATTAAACATTTTCTGTTGCAAGATGAATTAAACAAAGAGGAGGCTTAAAGAAAGCTGCAGTAACTCAAGGGAGAAAAGGGACAGTGGTGCTCAAGTGCACTAAATACATTCTAAACTATCCATCTAAATGGACCCATGGACCTCGGGTACCCAGAGCAGGCATTTAATGGGCTGCTGAACAGTTATAAATAACCAGCTGACCTTACACGAGCTCCTTCACCTGCTTCAGACAGAAAACATTTCAGTCAGTAAAGATAAAAAAGCACTTGCTCCTCAGTAATTGATGCTAGCACCTAGAAATGGTATAGGATCAGGAAGGTGAGCAGCGGAACTGGGCATACAAACAGAGCAGTCCATAAACCACTTGCCATTACAACACAGGTTACCTGCAGGAAAGCACTGGGTAAACAGCAGGATTTGTGCTGGAATCCGGTGTAAAGTCAGGGTAAAATATATTTCACCATCCATCCATAACACAGAAGTTGTTCTTATTCTTACCACAGCATTGACACATAAACAGCTTCATCTCACGTTGCTATAACCCAAACTAGTTCTTTGGTTTGGTTGGCTTTGGTTTCTTGTTTTGGGTTTTGGTTTTTTGTTTTGTTGTTTTGTTTTAATTAGAATGGGTTCATCTTTTTGAGTATCATTTTTCAGCACCACAAGTCAGCATCCTAACTCCCATTATTTTCAACTGTGGTGATGTTGGGAAATACAGAAACAATGCCATGGTTGTTTCTTTATTTCCAGACTATGAAAAACAGCCTGACACATACTGACCCGAGTGCAATGATTTTGCTATCCATACTGTCAGGCCAAATGCCTTCTAGTCATTTCAGCTGCTACAGACAGTCAAGAGATTATATCTTTATTAGTACTACTAGAGATAATAAACATTAGTTCAAGAGTTAAAGATCTTAAAGACCCAATTCCAGACTCAGAAATCATATTGGCACAGAATAATTTGAGCTGAACGGGTTCTCCTGAGGTCCGGCTCAGAGCAGGTTCAATTAGCGTAGGTTGCTTAGGGACCTGCCCAGCTGAGGCTTGAACACCTCCAAGGACAGAGATCCCACAGCCTATCCAGGCACCACTGTGGTAAAAAATATTTTCCTTATAAATAACCAGAATTTCCTATGTCCCAGCTTGCACCCGCTCCCTCTCGTTCCATCTCTGTGCACCTATGAGAAGAGTTTGGTTCTTTCTCCTCCACGTTCTCTGATCAGGCAGCTGCAAACAGCAATAAGGTCTCCCCTGAACCTTCTCTTCCTACAAAATTTTAGCTAGTGAATATTTATAAGACTTCGAGTGCTTTTTAAAACTACATGAACCTATATGAAAGAGAGTGGTCTTCTCACTGTTTTGGTTACTGTTGTAAACAGAAGTGACCATTCTCTTCCAAAAGCCACATTTTTGGTAGATCTTCCTCTGTGTGACATGCAAGACATCCCTTTCATTTTAGCAATGGTTAAGATTGGATTAGGCTAAACAAATGCAAAGCACTTGGATCTTTTCTAAAAAGAAATCAAGGATCCAATATACTTTATTAGATCTGGGAAATACAAGGTATTTCTCTAGACTAAAAGCTATATTGCTTCTGTTCTGTGATATTGCTACAGCTCAGGTGCTCAGAATGTGTATCAGCACCTTCCAATATCTTTAAAGTTCCAACATGTTCCAAAGTCAAGCTTTAATTATCTTCTTGTCATGTTACTGTTGCTGATCTGCTGCCCATATCGCTGCATTAAGTCACAGAACAGAGACATGACATGGGCAAAGTCTATTGATGGGCAGTTCTGGCAAACAGAAAAAATCACCTTAGTTGCATTAATAAGTTTTCCCCGTAAGGCACTCGGCTCAAGCTGCTGCAGTCCTAATTTCTAATTTGTTTGGAATCTGTTTTGATTTTCTGTCTCCTGTTAAATATAATTCTCTTCTGGGCTCTGTTTTATGCATTGATTTTTGCAGTTGCATCCATATTACACTGGGACCCAAACCCACAGTTCTCTAATTCAGGTTACACAGAAAAGTTTAGACAAATAATCTCTCTTTTTTTTGTTGTTTAATTAGAGAAATACTTTGCCTCTTTGAACAAGGATGCGACACAGACTGGTTACAGCACCATTTGTTCCCTCAGTCAAGAATAGACATCAGGAATAGATGGACTGTTGACTTTTTAAGAGTATACTAAAAAAACCTTCTCTCTGGACTATACTTTGTATTGGAGAAATTTACAGTTTAATGAAGTCATCAAACTATTATTTTAAGTACCCCAGAATAGCCATCAGTGGTGCACTGAGAAAGAATACAGAGAACCTCCTAAAAATCTCTTCCACACAGGCCTTGTCTCTAATGCAGCACATGATGACTTTTTCCTCTTAAATAATCACAAGAGGCTCTGACATTTTTATTTCAAGCAGGGCAATTCTTACTGATTTTTATGGCTACTAGATTAGTTTTAGAATGTATTCATCTCAAAAATACATGCAGAGAGCAGAAAGATCATTACCATCAGGCAGATCTGGTTTCTATTCCTGGCAAGCCATTTAGGGCTTTCTGGAAAATGCAGGTGCAGTCAAAGCCAAAGTCTCCTACCCCCGCTCTCAGCTCAGTTATTCCACTGCTGAAGGTCATACCTGTGCCAGCACAGCACCGCACCCAACCTAACCCAGCTGTATCCTCCCTTAGAAGAAGCTCCTCCTGCTACCCTTCTCTTCAACTGGAATGTAAGAAGGCAACAGCTCTGAGGATTACAATTGAAAATTAACTAGTCTTGAAAACATTGCATTTGTAAGGAGCAAATATTGCCAATTACTTTTTGATGTTTCACCAGCCACAAGATAGAGATACCCATGGTACTATTCCACTAATATGAAGAGATTTGGTTTCCCTCCTCTTAGAAAACAGCCTGTTAGAACTGGATAGATGCAAGATTGCTTGCTTTCAAAATAACCAAGAAATAGCCCAACAGGTGCTTTTGACTTGGTTTTGGTGTGGGTTTTTTGGGGCATAAGCAAGGGCTTCCTTCTGAGCCCTCTTTGAGCAGAGCACAACCTGTATGCTTTTCTGATATACTGCTTGTTGTCCAAGTTCACTCATTGAGTTGATCAAGGAGACTGAAGTAGTTTAAGTACTCTCACTGTGTTCCCATTTTCATTTCAGAGATTGCCTTCTCCCCATCACCTCAGATGGAAGCAAGCAGAGCAGTCACTGTGATGTGCTACCCTACCATTGCTCAGGAAAAGACGCTTTGTACATTTTTTAAGATGGAGTTTTCTATTGCTCCACCAAAGCGATTATTTTTTTGTCTCATTATTTCAAACCCTTTCCGCTTCATTATAAAACCACCATTTGCTAGAGGTAAGGTAACTAGCACAATAGCATTTCAAGGCAGCGTGAATTAATCAATGCAGCCTCTACAGCAGAGAAGCACAATGCCACTCTCACTGGGAAGGTGTAGGTTTCATTTCAAGCTGCTCTCCACCTTCCAGATTAAGCACTTTATAACTCATCTTCTACAAAAAGCCTCAGCTCCCAGGTATAAAAACAAACAGCTCTGTTGAGAAACAGATGTGAATACAGCTGCGGCCGAAACAAAATAACCCATCTGTAGGAGAAAGAAGGGGAAAGGAAGGGGACAGGAAGGAATTGAGGTAGTCCCTACTCCGTTTAGAATAGGTAGGCTTGACCCATACACACCTGCTATTTTCTGTAGAGTGTTCCCAAGCCTCAGGGTCATTTGTTTGATCCGGCAAGAAGAAAGGAAGCAAGGGCCAAGAGAGGGTTCCTACCCATCCGTTTCACTGCCTAACACTCCACCTGACTGGCAAAGAGCACTTGCTCTGGTACCGGGGTGCTGCTGTGGTGGTACAGAACCCCTGCTCTTCCAGCGCCCGCAACAGCTGCGTGGGCACACAGCATGCAGCCTGGCACTCACTAGGACTCAAAATGACAGGTCTTTATTTCCAGGGCCACTATTAAACCAGAAAACTGTTAAGGATTAAGGCTCGTGATGTGATTTCAGCTTCACTGAGTGACCTGTGTGGGCTCTGCATCAAACATTCAGCCCATTAGCTGCACTTAGAAAAATTTGACTTTTTTTCTTAAAATAGGATACGATGTTCTGCTGCGTCTTCTGACTAGACATCATTTCCACCACCCCCACAAACCACCCAGAGCAAACCAGACCAGTGGGAGCCAGCAGAGCCCTGGGTTAATTGCTGTAGGAGCTGCTTGCCAAACTCCTGTACAGCCCCACCAACACAGTCACCCTTGGTCACTCACAACCCCTCTATCCGCTCAGCTTGGCTTCTACGGTTAAGAGAAATGTCTCTCACGCCAAGAAAACCAGTCCTGGTCCTTTCCACCAAACCATCATTTCAAGATGTAGAAGAGGCCAGGCTCAGGGACTGTAGTCCAATTAGCTCTTTCTAACTGCAGGATTAGGAAATGGGAGGAGTGCACCAGTCTTCCAGAGCAGAAGGAGCTCCTCCCTTCCTGCAGTGCAGCAGCAGAGCTGTCCTCTTCAGAAGGGACAGAAGCACTAACTAGCATCTAGCACTTACCTGTTCGTGCCTCTCTGTGCTCAAGGGTGGATGTGACACGTGCTTCTGCTTTTAGTGCTCATACAGGAAAAAGCAGACACATGGGAAAACATAATTTCTCTTTAGTCCCAAACCTTTTCTCTATTCTGCAGTCAAGCACTAAAGCAAAGGCTTTACACAGACAGTGTTTTCTTTAACAAAAGCTCTTCCCTAGTTCCTTTTGTTGAGCTGTGCCATGTGCAGATCTGGTTTGAGGTCTCTTAGAAAGCACATGCAGAGCTGACAGGTAGAATAAATGATTTGAATAGGGAAATTTTGTGCATTTCTCTTTAATTTGTTTTGTTGGCATCCTCCCCACAGATCAAGAATAATATTGTGCCAAGAGCTATATGCAAACAATGCTGCAGTTCTTCTGTGTTATGCTGCTAGTTTTCTAGTGTAATTTAATGCATGGGATGTTATCACCAGTCTTTCAACACCAGATTTCAAGCAGTCATAATGAAAGGGCTATGCTCATATGTATTTTATATGAAGAAAAAGAACACTTCAGGTGGAAAAAAAAATAAATTAAAATTGAGCCTCTTATTTGGTTCTGCACTGACCAACTGAGGTAACCATCTAGCTGAAGATTTTGTAGCAGCCAGAGGTGGAAGCAGTCACAGTTCCACTTGCCTCCACAAAGTTAATGCTGAAGGAAGGATTCCATCAGATCAGAAACAGTCCCCAGCATTCAGTTTCCTCCAACAGCTGCCCATTAAACAGCTGCAGTAGGCTCCAGTGTTCCAGCAGCCTTTTCAGAACAGATCTGCAAAACTTTTTGACTTCCTGCCCTTAAAAATAGCAATTGGCTAATTGTGGAAGTCACCACTTCTTTGGGCATTGCCTAGATTAGTGTTGCATTATTGCATCTGCTTATCTCTAGTATTTTTGTTGCTTTTCCCATTTCTTTTAACACCACTGATAGCACTGCAGCGGGGCAATGATCCCTCATCATACCTGCAGAGAAATGTAAAGGGAGGAAAGCACAACTCAGCATGCAAAGCCCCCCCTTCAAGACTGCTCCACCGTGCAGCACAGACACAACGACCCCGTCTTCGGTTAGCTGCGTCAGTTCCCCAGTTTCAGCCCGAGAAGGGCCGGAGATCACAGCGACATCTCTGCCCACCATGCTGGGCCGACTGTACATAGACACAGTCCTGACACCTCCTAAGCAAATGTGCTTTGCCCTGGAAGTGCAGAAGAGTAGCTTCTTCAGCTGAGGAAAGCATGCTGTGCTTCCTGCAGCGCTGCAGTAGTGCACAGGCACAAAGCCCGTGGCCACTTGCCAGCGCGCAGAGCGGCCACTGCAAGTGCACGGCACTGTCCTCCCACGGCCGAGCTGGCAGTAACACAGCGAAGGCCGAGAGCGGGAGCGGGCTGGTACCAGCACAACCCCTTTGGTCTCAGAGCAGCTCACAGGGGGATAGTCTTAGCCACAACAGGCCTTCAAGATGGAGTCTGAGCAACCCTGCCCTAAAAATGGGAGGCATCTGTGTAGCATATTAATACTCAAGGACACGCAGACACACACCGGGCAAGATATCTATCCTGCCAGCAACACTCATCCTGATGCCAGACAACATGAGAGCTACTAAGCTGAAATCCAATTTTAGTCCCCTTGTCGAGTGAGTTCACATAAGTTCAAAAGGGAGCTCTCTATCATTGTTATAGATCTCATCTCCTGAGACAAGGTGAGGCAAGTAAATCAACAGAAGTATCATTACTAAACCATAGGAGAAATGGGTGTATTGGGGCAGAGTTGGTTTTCTAACTACAGCTTTGATTCACCTATTTTTCTCAAGCCTGTCTCATCTGTCAAGCTTTCTGAACCTGTACCATTTCAATGCCTAGCTGAGCTATAAAGCTTCCACTGTTCCTTCTTCAGCTTAAAGCAGCACTCAAGCCTCTACATTAAAAACTGTGGTGCCACATGGAGAGAATAGATACGTTTAAGTTTAATGCTCACAATAGCTAACAGTCATTTATGTTAATAGACACTTTTGGTTCTTGGAATTAATCTTCCTTTGGGATTTTTTTTTGGTGGCACAAATCAGGACGGTTTATTTCCCTTACAATTTAGAGTACTCTTCTTTCTCAGATACTAAGAGCAGAGAAAGACAATCACAAGCAATTGAATTACCATAAACTAATGAACTACCATTTGTCAGCTGAGCCGGAGCGACTATTTCCTTGCACGTAGCAGGTAAACATCAGAAAGGCTTGAGGAAGGTGATTAAAGCCAGTATGTCTAATCCTGCATTTGCAGTAGGCTGACAGAGCACTGTTAACCACTTACAGCCACTGCCCTTCAAATCTCCATCAACTGCAACCTCTTGTCCTTACACCACATTTTCATTTCAGCCTTTTCCAACTTTCCCAACACTGGCTACTCCAGCCAGATCCTGCTGAACTTCCCACTGACCGCTGAGTGCTGGAGAGAGAGAAGTATTCCTTAGTAATACAGGTTTCGGGACCACCAGCACAGGGAAGTGAGAAGGCTTGCCTGAGGTCCTAGAAAGCCAAAGGGCAGCTCTATTCTCAGCTCTGCAAGAGACATTTTGTCATTTCTTATGCCTCCTTCTAGTCACATGTGAACTGAGAATAACTTAGCAAAACTTCTTGAGATCCTTGGTGAGAGAACACACTCTGGGAGAAGGAGATGCCCAAATGCGACCTCTTGAATGACTGCAGCATATATACACTTGAAACCTCAGCTACTAAAAGACCAAAAAAAAAAAAAATCATCCTCTCCTATCCAATAAAGAGTTAAGGGTTCAAAAGAAATCATTTTAGCAATTCTGGGTGCAATATTAGCTCAGATACATGAGTTGAATCCATATGGCATATTAACGACTCCCAGCAAGGAAACAATTTCAGAAGCTATTCATTTAAGCAATAGTTTTCATTCTATCTAAATACTGGAAGCAATAAAGGCTTCTATGCACCCTGTAAAATAGATGAGGAAACGGCATAGTATGAAAATCAGAAAATAGGAGACAGATGTCAGAGTTCCAAGGAATAGAAGGTAATATTTTCATTTTTCCTGTTCCAGCTTTGTGTGCACAAAGGAGCACACACAGGGTTTTGGTTTTCAACAGGTATCGAAAGATAGGAGCTTGTATCTGTGCCAGGAGAATATAAGGTGAAAGAGGGGGCTCTTTCCCAGAGAGGACCAAAAGGTTACATGCCTAAACCAGAGAAGGGGTGAATAATCCCTGCAGCTGGAAAGCAGCTGGACTTGCCTCAGCACTAGTCTTTTAGATACTCTGCTACTGTTTTGAAACTCTGTAATAAAAATTAAAGAAAGCTATGTTGGACTCACACCTACTTTCTTCCCTGTCTCTCTTCACTGAATGCAACAGCCTAGTACAAGCAAACCCCCCCTGTGTGCAGCATGGGAAAGGCAGCAGCCCACGCTCAGCCCCAGACTGTTGTCGTACCCTTGTAATGCCCTGCAGCAATGTCACTTCCATAGGTCCACCTGTTCCTTCTTACAAAGGCCTGATCCCAGGCAGCTGGGGGCTACAGGATGGATCCAGTTGCCTTTGGCTGGTCCACACAAGAAATATGTTAGGGCTGTGGAGCATAAGTTACAGAACACCCATTTCTCCAGAGACTGAATTGTTCCTAAGGAGGTGTGATCATCTTCTGCTCTTGATGATGTCTATGAAGATAACACACAAGTAGCACTACATACTTCAGCAACAAACACTAAGGATCTGATCTTTCTTTATAGAAATATATATTATAATAGAAAAGTTTGTGGGTGTTTTTGCACCATATTAATTGGAGCCAGATCAAACCCAGGATGAAGGACAACATGCCCTGCAGAGACAAAGGGCAACAGTGCCCTGGAGCCCTTTCATCTCATTACCATCAGACCATCCCACATCAGAACTGCACAAAGACTAAAGTCACCCAGCATTTGAGTAGAGTTCAATACTGCAGTACTACATCCCAAAAAACAACAGGCTGTCACAGGCAGAAATAATCCCTTCTCACTCTCTCCAGGAGGATGTATGCAGATTGCTGAGGACTCATAAAGGAAATGCATCCCAGAACTACAGCAAAATCACTGAAATGTTTTACATTTTTCAACTTGCTGTTGAATCATCCTATTTGGCCACATATGGAGGCAGATAATAAGCTCTGTTCTTTAAGGAATTTATATCTCCCGTCTTTCTTAAAAGGAACAGTAACAAAACTTCAAATATCCAAAAACTCTGAGGTATTCGGGAAGCCTACAGTGCATCTGGCACTGCTCTCTGCCTGCAGCACTGCTAGTGCTCTACCGTGTCCTCTGCCCTGTCCCATCAGATCTGTTGGATGTACTCACCTGAGCTGTGCTTTGAATACCAGCTACATCTGGGATCACCTTAGATATTTTCCTTCTTCAAGCAACTCTGCAACAACGCTTCCCTCAGTAGTATTTCAGCCTTGCTGCCACCTAATCAGACTAACCAGACTAACTAGATCAGCACTCAGCTCCCCAGAGTCTCTAGAAATGGGACTTGTTCCAAGAGAATCATAGAACAGTGTGAGTTGGAAGGGACCTTAAAGATGATCGATGGGTAGGAGACATCTCCCACTAGACTGAGTCACTCAAAGCCCCATCCAACCTGGTCTTGAGCACTTCCAGGGATGCAGCATCCACAACTTCTCTGGGCAGCCTGTTCCAGTGTCTCGCCACCCTCACAAATAAAGAATTTCTTCCTAATATCTAAACTAAATATACCCCCGTTCAGTTTGAAACCATCACCCCTCATCTTATCACTACACTCCCTGATAAAGAGCCCTCCCCATCTTTTCTATAGGCCCCCTTTAGGTACTGGAAGTATGCTATAAGGTCTCCCTGAAGCATTCTCTTCTCCAGACTGAAGAACCCAAACTCTCTCAGCCTGTCTTAATAGGAGCTAAGGGCTTCTGATAAGAGCTGAAGTCTCCTCTGTCATTAACCTCAGAAGGGATTAAAACCACTGAACATCTTGCAGAGAAATCTCTCTCCATTCAGCCACCAAGTTCTGGGGTAGGATGCACGTGTCATACACAAGGGAGAAGGGAGGCCACCCATCCTACAGAGAATCGTGTCCATTAACCAGTCCATCACTGACAAATACAGCAAATCTGTTAGGTGACCTTGAGAAGAACATCGACTTCTTAGAAACACATAACCATAAGGCTCAAAATCAGTGGGATTAAAAAGCCTCACGGGCTTTTGTGTCCTTGGTCACCTCTTTGAGCCAAGTCACACATGGTGATGATGAAGTCCTGAGCACATTAAGTTCCATGAAACTCCCAGCCCTGGCTGCATTTCTTCCCAATTTGTGCCATTTCTTAGAACGGTTGTGTTTTAGTGATTATAATCTTGCAGGAACCCTGGACGTAGGGCTGAAGGGACCTCGTGGATCACTGCAGGCAGCCACCTTTTCTTGAAATTCTGCCATATAATCCCACTCACAAGACCTGCAAATTCAGGCTTTGAACTAGCAAGGTTGCGTGTTCCCAGCGCTCTATGGATATGGCTTTTCAACGTAGTGCTCTGATGCTTAACTGGTTCTGCTCTGGTTTTAGCAAGTTTTATATAATACTTACTCTCTTTACAGCTCTACCTGCAAAGTACTACAAAAGATTCTCTGCTAAGACTACCACAGTAAACCTGCTGACTCCATAATACAAATTCAAAGTAATTCCAGGTCAGACCTTTAATCAAAGAGACCTCTCTAAGCTTCTTCTCACCCTTATTAAAGAGATTTACAAAACCGTGAAGGAGGTTGGAGAGTTAATGATGTGCCATTTAAAAAGGCTCCATTAAGATTTGGATATTTTTATCTTTTAGGGGAAAAAAAAAAAAAAAAAAGAGCATTTGCAGATTATAACTCTAAGGAGACAATTATAAGAGCATTCTGAGAGTCTTTTCACTTGATCTATAAGGGGGAGAAATGGTACAGCAGAGTATAGGAAAGAAAATACACTGTCTAAGCCTTTTTCTTGAATAGGATCCTAACTAGCCACGTTGCAGCTGCAGTGAAGTGTCTTATGTTCCTGTGATTTATTACTATAAGGGCCACATCATCTGCCAAAGTGTGCTTGTAAGAAATTAAATGGTTTCCAACGGGAACATTAGAATAAGACAGATTTTAGATTTGCATTTTTTACCCTGATTAGCGTCTATAAAGCCCCTTTGAAAACTTTTGTATCAAACACAAATACAAAATTATTGTCAAATGCAGTCTGAATTTGGGAAGGTTTCCGGAAGGAAGCCCAGTTACCCACAGAAAGGGATGAAGAGACTGTTTACAGGAGTGAGAATGCAGAACAGTGCTGAGAGAAAGGAAGTGGCAACCTTCCAGCATGCTGCGCCTTGGACCAAATTGCTTTCTGTCTAACATGATGAGTTGCTCACAGGCCTGAGTTATTCTGTTACCCTTTTAGCTCAACCTTGGACACTAAGCTTCAAATCAAATGTAAGTAACAAATTAAGGGCTTGATCCTGCACTCCAGCTTCCCTTTCACTTCAAACTGAGGAGGGGGAGCTGTATAAACACCTGTATTAATGTTGATCATGGTGGTTTTCCTGATGGACTTCCAGAAGAATCACCAGAGACAAAAAGTCCCACAAGCGGCCCAGAAGATGAAGCAGCAATATTTCCATTGATCCCAATAGCACCCGTGAACCTCAGAGTCGGCCCTTCAAGACATTCAGTTGCATATGAGCATTTCTGCCAACTTGTTTTGATTTCTCAGTTTCAAAGGGAAAGAAATTCAGCCTCACAGTATTTGTTCATAGCTGTGAGACTCTGCTCTGTTGTCCTGCTGCAAGCCAGGAGAACTGAGTGCAACTGTAAAGAAGTCCCAGTACCTCCATCAGAAAGACCTTGGGCACATAAAATATGAGTCTATTACTTTTTTTTTTTGTCATTAAAGTGTGAAAAGAGGCAGAACAAAATACAAATACACAGAAAAGGAAAAATATGTCATAATGTAAACAGACTGGCAAGCTGTAACACGGGGTATTTTATCATGGATGCCCAGAAGTTTACTACTACTCACAGGCCAGACAAGCCTCTTGGTCGGTATCAGTTTGACTCACAGTGTATAAAACATGAGCAGTGAGAAAGAACTGACATCTTGATGGCCTAAAGAGGTGACTTGATTTTCACATGTGTCAGGAAGTTGCTCCCAACCAATTACTGTTGTCTCAAACAGCAAGTTCTCTGTAGAATAATTGCTAACTTCAGTTTTCTAGGATGGGAATCAAAAAGCACATATAGTTGCCATGAGACACTGGGAACAAAGCAGCTTGGGTACTTAGCACCACAGAGGAAACTTCTCTCCTGAGTTTATGTAGTCTTCAGAGGGGATATAAAAAATCCCAGGGAATAATCAGATCCATGAACAGCTGGAAACATGTGGCTAATCATGAGAAAATAAGGGTTTTTTGAACTGAGTCTTCCCACCTTTATCTGTATTCCTCCTAGAGAAGTTTTGCAGAGCTTCTACAAGGGATTATTTCTGATTTTGCATTTGCAATAGCAGCTGCAACCAATAGCACCTCCCCTATAAGCCATGAATATCTCCATCCACATTCAAGGAGCACAAATTACACCACCTCAATGCCTCAATCCATTTGCTTTAGCACCAGATGACCCATAACCGTTCAGCCTTCTACCTGCTTCTTTTTCTCATTTCATGGTCAAAACAAGCACTCCACCTGAACTACTGCAAATTTCCTTTGGGAGACAGGATCACATTATGATGAAGCCCATCAGATTTGTTTTAAAACTGAAAAATGTCAGGATGAGCCCATAAGAATCCTTCCAAGTGTGCGGTCTAGTTCTCTCCTATACATTATTTCTACAATCCCGTTCCAATTACCATGTTCCAAGGCCTTTTCCTCAAGCAGGCAACACATGAGAACCCACTGAAAACATTTCTGATGGCTTCTTTGACACGCAGTTGACAATATATTTTTTAACTGCTTAGGATTAATAATTAAAACTGATTCGGCACTGAGAATCTTCCAACTTTGTTCTGATCAGAAAAAATCATGTTCAACTCTGAGATGACTAGTATCATTAAAATTCTATTTCAGAGAACTGCTGTTAAGTGATAATTTTGCTCTTCAAATTAGGAGAGAGGATTAATAATTGAATCCAAAGACCTAGTTATATATTTTGATGGGTTTGTTTCCTAATAGGAAGAATGACTTGAGCAGAAATCCATTAAAATTTTTAGTATTCCCATGCTAGTCTGATTCTAAGCTTTTCCATTAAGTAGCAGTCATAATGGCATTAAACCATTTAAGCAGCAAAAACAGCACATAATTATCACTTCTAATTCAATCTTTTAGAGTGTGAATAGATACTGTACATCACTGACAATTCACACTTCTAAAGAGATTTTTCTACTCTTTCATAACAGCTTCACCATCTCTTGTACTGATACAACTGACCCAAACATGTACTTTTTTTTTTCCCTCTAGAAAAACTCCTCAGAATAATGAGATAGCAAAATGAAGCCAAGATGAAAGAAGGTGTAACAATCAGCTACTGCTTTATTCAAACCTCAAGGTAGATGTTTAGATATGAGTGGGAACTAGGGCACCAGTATCTACCTATCAGCATATCAACATTTGAAACTGAGTGTACTCTCAGAATTATGCACATGTTAAATACTGCATATATATTTTTTTTAAAATCCCACACAGAGAGTATAAATAACATGGAAGCTCTATAGAAATGAGAGGAGAATGGAAAAGACTGTGCAGCACATAGCATCCCCTCCCTTGCCTGTCAACAGACCCCGCTGCATTTACCGCCTGGGATGGCTTTCCCTTGGGAATTAGGAAGAGTGACGTCTCATTGGTACCTGCTGCACCAAGCAGCGGTGACAACGGCTTGTTCCCTGCCACCGAAAGGCTGCTGAGAGGTGCAGCCGATGTGAACAGAACCAGCAGTGGCCTCGCACCGCTGCCACCCCCGATGCCAACACTGCGGGGAGCCAGGAGCAACGCTGAGCGTTGCAGGGTCAAGAATCTCCCCGGGTGCCTTTCTCCTGGTGCCCCCTCCCACACGATTACGCCTCTGGCACCCTGTGGATACTACCGCAGTGCCAAGGAGCAGCGGCACCTTGGCATTTTTGCGTATGTTAAGGGGAACCATAAAGGCCAATAAAAGGCAGAGCGCGGGAGCGTCGTGGTTTAGTTGTCGGCAGCAGTGCCTCTGCTAAAGGCTGCAGCGCAGTAGCTGCAGGAACAGAAGGCTGTGCAAGTCAGGAGTCTCAAAACAGCCCACTATTTACAAACCAAACTGAAAGAAAGCAGGCAGCACGCTGGGGCCGGCCAAGCTGAGACAATCTGACACTAGGATGCCCTGCGAGACAATCCAACACCGGCAACATCTGTGTGAAAGAGGCCAAAATCTGACACAGCAACTGACCTCAAAGGCAGCAGCCTCAGACCCTACGCGCTCTCCTCTTTGCCTGCAGCCTGTGCTACTCCCTGCTCACACACGCACGCTATTAGCCCCGCTTCCAGCCCTGCTTCACCAGAAAGCACAAAGCTTCCACAGCTGATCGCAGTGACAGTGTGACAGCATCCCCTCCTACGCAGAACAAGGTCCTCAGCCAGCAGGAGAGATGAAATAGTTCTTCCTCTCCACCCCAGGACCACACATGTAATGTTCATGGTACATCTCCTCTCTGCTCTGTCAGGGATTTACATTTACAGCACAGGGCTCTGGGTTGCTGCTCTAACGTCATTAGCAATTCCAGTTTGTTGCAAACGCGTATCGTGCAGACATCTTGGGTTTGCCTCTGCACATACAGCTCACGAGTCTCCTATTTCAACATCAGTATAAGAACACAAAGGTCTGCTTGGAGAATGTGATATTTCAAAACCTTGGTTTCCTTGGTGAAATGAAGGGATGTCAACAGCTGGTACAAGAAAGCATCTCATGGAAGCTGCTGACCTTCAGGCATGTCAAATGCTCTGCTGTTTCCATCCTTCCCCTTGCTCCTCTTCCCTTAGTGGGCTAACATCAACAGATCTTCACAGACCTTTCCATCTAGTAACAATAACTATTGACTCACCATAGCCCCTTTCACAGTGGCCAGAAGCTTTTGTGTATCTCCAGATTGCAGGTAACAAAACCGAAGCAATGGCTAAAGAAGATTTTCTCAGACATGGGACCAGAACTCCTGTAAAGCAAACCACAAACCTAGTCCTGCACTCGGGCTCCACAAGCTGTCTGTAAGTCACATCAAGGCAGCGCCCAAAGAGCAAGGGTCCCCTTCTGGCTTCCCTGTGTGCCACGGGGCTGCTTTTGTCACTGCTGCTCACAACGGTGCTTCTTGGCTATGCAATCTGAGCCTCAAAAAACATAATTTGGGAACATAATTTTCTGCAGAGGCCCTTTTTGAAATAACCTCAGGCTGACAAAAGCAAGCTCCTTAAAGATGCAGCAAAATCACTTCATCACCGTTTCATGCATTTTATTTTAAAGGACTATTAAGAACCCATTCTTTCTGATAGAATTCTATTTTCAACTCTACTTCTTTTCTTCCCCCTTTAGAAGCTTGAAAAATAACATTTCTCTGTCTCTGCCCTTCTCTTTTTTTCCCTGTCTGTTTCTATTTGATCAATGATGATTCTTTCTTTTTTTTTTTTTTCCTGTGTTTCTAAGAGAGTTGACATTAAAACGTCTCGTTTCTATTCTCTTTCTGTTGTATTTGTGCATCTGAGCCATTCACAATGATGTCAGCTCAGCTCTGGGCATTGTCTCTGCTAGTTCAATTCCAGCTGAATTGATGGAGCTAGCAGGACATTAGCATTCACTTGATTGATTTAACATAGCCAGAGAAGATGGGATTTGCATTCAGCTACACACATTAAAAACTGAAGAAATTATAAAGCAGTCCAAAGTTGGTAAGTCCTTTTGGAGTCACACATCTTTTGCTTCTCATACGTCTTCCTGTGCTTGAGGGCACCATTTAACTAACGGTTGTTTCAATGCCAAGCCCTTCCTTGACAGTGCTCATGGATGAAAGAAGAAAGGGATTTAAAACTATTGTTTAACATAGCTCATCAATTTAGCAGATTTCAAGGCTAAAAGATTGTATTATGAATTACGTCCTATAAAATGTGGGCTTTACAATTTCATCCTGTAATACCAGTATTTTATCCAACTGCTGGAGAGAACCCTTCTGCGGAGGTAAATACTTCAACCCGAGTTTGGAAGTATTAAAAATATAACACTGTGTCTCTCGCTGGCCTTAAAACTTCTTAAACCTTTGTCCAGTGCCTACCCCTGTGACAAGGTCTTGGCTGTGCGCACTTGCACATGACCTACAAAGAAGCCAGATTCCAGATTTTGAATGTGAAACTAAAGTGAAGAAGAGGATGCCAGGCAAAATTTTCAGCAGAGGGGGCTAAAGTTTGGCTCCAGATTCCACCCTTCTCCAAAAGAAATGCTGAGCTCAGCAGCTCCCTGCAAAGCAAATGAAGGAATCTGGCTTCACCTACCTGCCAATGAGAATCTCCACCTCACTGATAGCTTTAGAACAGGAATTCCCAAACCTTTTCAAACAACAGGATGGAAGACCTCAGCAGACAGGTTTGTTCAGTTATGCGCTTTAGGGGCTGAATGAAACAATGGCAGTACCAGGCACGTAACAGTAGCAGTTGGCCTCATCACAAAAGCCCTTTTCCTGCACTGTCTGTGTTGGCTTCAATCAGAGTTCAGCTATTCAAGATGAGAGTCTGCAACCTTCAGACCGTAGCAACACTTGACCCCCTCTTCCGATGGAGTCAGATGGACAGGTACAATTTGTGTGTTTTCCAGTAGCTTCAGCATTATAAATACATGGGTGATGTGCCAACAGTCAGCTGTCCCAGTCCAACCATACCTCTGCATTTCTCCCGATTTCAACAGTACCTTCTGAGGAGGGGTTCCCTCTGTAGAGCCTCTCGCTCAGCTGTGTTTTAACTGCCCAGAGACATCCGCAGTAGCTCCCCTCTAGTTTCAGTTACCCATTGTGAACGTTCCTGCACTGCTCCAGCCCAGCCTCTCTCCTGCAAATGATGTAACAGAGAGACAGATGAGCCTGTTTCCAAGAGAGTGGACAGTCATTTGTGATCATTAACAAGCAGTCACAGTAAAAGATGACAGCTCATGTGTCAGCTGAAACATTTTGCATTAATTGGAACAAAATTCCTATCAAATATGTTTTGATAACAGCCAATCTTTCATGGCTGTTTTGGCCCACAAAGTGAGAACGTAATGTTTGATGTCTTTCCTTGGAGGCAAGAAAGAGCATCAGAAGGCAAGTGCAGCTGCAGGCAGCTAGGAAAGACAAACAGAAAACAGCAGGGGATCAGCTGTCTGTGGAGACAAGCAACCAGCCGCGGAGCTCTTCAGCTCTGTCAGCAGTTTAGACCTGGCACAGGTCTACAGGTTTCAAAAGCTGCTATTGTTTGTAAGTGTGGTAGAGACACTAGGAAGGATCAGTAGGAAATAAAGGGTGAAGCTGCAGCTCACAAACATCTCAACAGTCAGCACTCAAAGCTGAAATCCAGCTGGTATTTTGTGTACATACGACACTGCACGTTTTCATCCAAAACTAATGCACAGCCCTTTGTGGTGATCTTACAGCAGTCGGTTCTCCTGGTTCATTCCCACCATGGGACTAAGCATCTCACTCAGCTTTCCTCACTTAACTTCCATTTTAGGGCTGGCCCTTCCCTGGTTATGACACTTGGCTGGTTCCCAGCCCATGGCAGAATGACTTCAAACATTGATCTCCTGCAGTTCTTAAAAACGGTTTCTTGTAGTAACTGGGGATGGACAGTTTTCAGAGTCCGTGTGTGGCTAAACGAGCTCTAACTCCAGAACACTTGACAATGGCCGTCGTGAGATCTTCGGCATTGCTACGCTATTTTAGTCCTTTTAACACCAAGCAACAATTTCAAACAACGGAGAAGTCAAAAGAGTCTCTTTGGGTTTATAACATGCTTTACACACTGCTTAAAACTTTCTCCTCACTGATCTGCTGCAAGGTAAAAGCAATCTTGAAATATATTAAAGCGACAGTCAAGATCTGCAGCTGCATTACTCATTTTGTCAGAGCCCTGGTAAGAAGCTCACTGAAGTCAGGCAGGAAAACAATTTGTTGAAGCATCAGCTGAAGCAGCGAATCACAACTCATTCAAATCTCTCTAAAGTACATGATCAAGTAACTGCTGAAGCCCTAAAAGCCACCACTGATTCTGCAAACAGGAGATATGTAAAACAAACTTCCCACCCTTCTCCAGTCTCTGGTACATGATAACAACCTGAGTGTCCACCTCTTTATACCTTCAAAGCAGCCAGGTGGGAAAAGTTAGGACGAGTGATGCTTCCTTAGTGCAATAACAGACCTGCCGGAACATACAAATTGTGAGGAGTTTCCTATCACTGGGTGTAACTGGAGTTTAGTTTCACTGAATGGAGCCATTCTGGACATCCACCGACCCAGCCAAAATCACTATGCTGTAGCAATTTTACCTGAACCACAAGAAATGGATCCCCAAGCTCAGAAGAGTCGAGCAATCAATGTTCTCACAGATCTCTTTGCCAAAGATAAAATCATTAAGCTTTGATGTCTGCAGTACAGCCGTGAGCCTAAAATCCCCCTTACCTGAATAACCAAGGCGTTTGGGGAACACAGCCAGGTGCCAGAGAGTCAGAGCAGCTCAGTTGTTGATCGACTTAAATAAAACCAGTAAACCCAAAAAAGTTCAGCCAACAGAGCATACCTTACAATATAGGGGAAAATCCATATAGGACCTTATCCTAACCACTGTGTTGGCCTAGGGGTACACTACAGACAGCTAATAGAGAGATAAAACATGTAAAACCTTTTTTTTTTCCCCCCCCCAAGAGGCTGGTGGAAAAAGAGAGCAAACTATTGTTCAGTGACGCTCCTTCAAATCAGGTGGCAATGCAAAGTTCTTGAGAGATGATGTGTAGAAAGTGATTCTGACATCCTTCTTCCATTCTAGGGCTCAGGAACAATTATCACTGAAGGAAAGAAAACATTATCTTAGTAGAAAAATGTTCTGGCTTTACACTTTAAATGTTAACTCATCTTGTGTGTGTGTGTGGTGGTGTGGGGGGAAGGAAAACAAGTGACATGTACTACGCTGCCAACAGTTTATTGTAGTGGTTTGGAAATTTAATTGACTCGTTTGGGTTGGAAAAGACCTTTAAGATCATCAAGTCCAGCTGTTAACCCAGCACTAGCAGGTCAAGACTAAACCATGTCCCTCAGCACCACACCTACATGCCTTTTAAATCCCTCCAGGGATGGGGACTCCAGCACTGCCCTGGGCAACCTGGGCCAGGCCTTGACAAACCTCGCAGGGAATAATTTTTTCCTACAGTCCAACCTAAACCTCCCCTGGCACAACTTGAGGCCATGTCTGCTTGTCCTATCACTTGTTAATTGGGAGAAGAGACCAACCTCCTTTCAGGCAATTGTAGGGAGTGAGTTCTCTCCCCTGACACTTCTTTTCTCCCGGCTGAACAGCCCCAGCTCCCTCAGCTGCTCCTCACCAGACTTGTGCTCCAGACCCCTCACCAGCTTCGCTGCCCTTCTCTGGACCCGCTCCAGCCCCTCAGCGTCCTTCTTGGAGTGAGGGGCCCAAAACTGAACCCAGGATTTTAGGTATGACCTCACCAGTACAGGGGGATGATCCCTGCCCTGATCCTGCTGGTCACACTGGTGCTGACACTGGCCACGCGCTGGCTCATCTTGAGCCGAGTGTCAACCAACACCCCCAGGTACTTTCCTACCGGGCACCTCCAGCCGCTCTGCCCCAGCCCGGAGCGTTGCAGGGGGTTGTTGTGACCCAAGTATATATTAACGTCCATATATATTAAAATCGTATGAAAAAGTGGTCACTAGATGGTTGTTTATAAATAACTGTAAGAAAAAACATTTCCGAAATAAGCTAGCAGGCCAAAGCCGCACAGCGCCTCGGCCCGAGCTCCCGTCAGACCCGGGCGGGTACCACGTTTACCTCAGCCGAAGGCCGCGCGGCCAGCGAAATGCAGGACTTCGGCTTCCTACGTCCCCGCGGGGCCCGCCCCGGCGCTCGGTACCCACCGGCTCCGGCAGCCGGGGCCGAGTTGAGGGGCCGGGCTGAGGGGCCGGGGCGTCCGGGAGCGGACGGGGCCCCTCCCCAGGTACGGCTCGCGAGGAGGGACGAGCCCAGCGCCCCCCGCCCGCCCGCCGGGCCACGCCCCCCTCCGCGCGCCCGCCACGCGGAGGGCGGCGGCCACGCCCCCTT